>CABHPH010082117.1:0-21505 GCA_902168325.1 Peromyscus nudipes | reverse complement strand
ACCCCCAACAAAAAAGTCTTCTCTTATTCCTTCTCTTTCAGGTGATGATTAGATTCTCCTGGCCAAATCCATTGAATGAAATGAACAGCTGTGAATGTACCCAAGCATTAAGGATGGTCCCGTATTTGCTTTTCAGGGAGCTCTTTAACACCTATGTCCAAAGGAATGGCAGTGGTGACTGTCTATGCTCTAGAATATATAGATATTCCTGGCGATGAGGACGTGGGTCCTGAGAAGAGAAGGGTCCCCAGGGAGGGTAGAACTTGAAGCCTCACCCACATTTCTTTTGACCCTGCCCAACCATTCTCTTGAAGGCTGTGATCTTGTCAACTTGCTTTTCATTGATGGAAGCCTATAGAAGCCTTTGAACTGGTTTCCAATGTCCCAGCCACTTTCCTATGCCCATAACCTCATCATGGACCATATTTCCATAGTCTAAGGATTTTAAGAGGCTGTTTGCTTTTGCTAAACAAACACTTGCCCCACTGTAATTTTGAGCTCAGCACCACTGGAAGGTTTTGTGCCGAATGGTGGCAGAAGAGCAGAAAATAGGCCATTCTTAGTCATCACAGCAAACTCGGGAGGAGCTGCTGGCCATAAATGCACTGCTAGCCCATCAAAATGACTAACTGGGATATGAAAGTCAGAAGATACCCAATTTCCAACTTCGTGGTCTCACTGCCTGAGCAGCATTCTCTGATGGTTTTATTTACGGTGCTGTCCCTCCTGATTTGCCCAATTCTGAATAAATCATCACCACTCTCACTGACCCACATCCCATTTCTTACTAACCATCTTCAGTCTGTCTCTCTTGAGTCTAAATGCAAGTGCAGTAAAAACCACTGTGAATCCTTTAGGGTACTTCTCACCAATTAAAAGTGGCATATTAAATTTCTGAAAACCTTTGTAATCTGCAGTATAAAATCACATTTTATGGTAGCAGATAATTTAGAATCCATAAGCTAATTAAATGCAGTGAATGACAAGTGTATTCTCTAGATAAATGATAGATCAGTCACAGATAATGCACAAATCTAAGAGACTGGAACTGTTAGAAAAAAAGGAGAGGAAAACTGAGTCACAAATGTTCGTCCTCTTACATAAATTGACTAATTGTATTAACTACATAATGGAGTTGATTGCTGGCATCTTTCATCTCCAGATCTCCAGGAACTATGAGGACAGCCTCTTCTGCCAAGAAGAGAGTCAACAGCCTTCTCTAAACGGCTCTATGTCATGACACTCCTGGATGTAGACCGCATGCAACATCTCTGTTTCTTCCTCATGTCTCCAGACAAAGGGACCACAGCTCCTGAGGAAACATGAAAAGACTTCTGAATGAAGACATCAAAACGATAACTAAGAAAGTGCCCCTTCATGGCCCAGAAGTGTTTGGATCATGGACCAATCATACGAATCTTAATGATCATCTATCTTGGCATGGAGAAGGATTCAGAGGCTGTGTAATAATGAATGCAATGATCAGTCAGAGCCATGTGGGGACAGGGAGATGTAGTGTTAGACTGACCAAGTCCAGACTCTCATTTAAAAAGAGAGGAAGCTAGGGCTGCAGGATAGGTCAAGCTCAAGGGACAGCAGCCCATAGCATGTGCAAGGTGCTAGGTTCCATGATGAATGAATGAATGAATGAATGAATGAATCAATCAATCAATCAAAAAGTAAGTAAGGCTGGAGTGGAGCACTTGAACGGAATCCATGAGGCTCTGAGTTCAGGTCTCAACACACACAAGCATGAAGATAAAAGAGAGAAGAGACAGGTAGGAGAGAGGAAGGAGGATGGAGGAGTCAGACACAGAGGAAGAGAAATGACTCCCCAGGATCAGAAAGGGCGGTCAGACTTGTGACAAGAATACAAAGCCCTCGACATTGGTCCTCTGAGTTTTCCAGCAGATCCCAAGGCAATTTGCAAAGTCCTGAAAGACAGAGAGGAAGTATGGTTTATATTTCTAGGACCAAGCTGAGACGACGACGATCTCCTTATTCACTTCTGCGAAGAGAGGCATCCCCTGGACCAGAACCAAAGCTCCACTGAGACCAGCCAGTGGCCTTGATGGTCCTTGAACAGATGGATGGCAAAGGCAAGATGCACCTCTGCCAAGAGGTCTTCAGAAGGATCAGAGCCAAGGAGCTGGTGAATATGTGGAGAAATGATCATGGCCAGAGACTCTGGAAGTATGGCTTCACTCCTTTCCTGAGTCCTTCATTCTCAACACAAAGAGAGCATGGAAAGGGCCTTCCCTTTCCTGCTTGTCAAGCTCAAATGCACCACGCACATGACAGGTAAGCTCAGACATAAGGCACTCGGGGGGGGGGGGGGGGGGGGGGGCATTCTGTGTAGACCCAGGTAGTCAACTCCTGGGAGAAAGCTGCATGGCAAATACGTTTGTGAGGACTCTTCATCTGATGACAGGACTAACCCAGACTACCTTAAATTAAAAAAAGGGTAACAGGGCTAACCCAGACTACCTTAAATTTAAAAAAAAAGGGGGGGGGAGTGACAGGACTAACCCAGACTACCTTAAACAAAAAGGGTGGTGTGTGGTTCATTAAACTAAAATGTCTCAGTTAGAGATAATTTCAGGCATGGTTGGATCCAGGAATTCCAAACTTCGTTATTGGATCTGGGATTTCGCCTCCATATTTGGGTAATTTTTCCTTTCATTGGCTCCATTTTCTGGCTGATCTGCCACATGGGCCATAACCTGTTAGCGACGGGTTTGAATCTTCAGAACTTCAAGTCCATCAGCATCAACAAGAGACTATCTCCAATCGTTCCACCAAATTTCCAGGTCTGAGTCTCACTCTGACCGGAATCCTGTGCCCCTACCAGGAGCAGTTACAGCAGCAACAGGTACCCATGCCTGCCTGTGGTACAGCAAAAAGGCTGGGCGGGGACTGGGGGAAAGCAGAAATAGGGGAGGAGCTGGAAATAGGCACAGCCTCACTGTCTGAGGTCCCCAAATACTTAGAAGTTCACTCTGGAGGCCCACAGTAGTGCTCAGGACTGACTCAAAGATACCATAGGACAGCAACTGCCAGGGCACATGGCTGGTCAAACGTGTGAAAGAAGTGAAGTCCTTATTGCCTGGGGAAGGAGCTAGGTCCACAAGCCCCTGTGCTCCGCTTTTCTGAAAGCCACTGGTGTGGAAGCCTTGCTTCCCTGTGAGCACAGTTTGCTTCCAGGACCAATAGATGGCCAGCCTCAGGCTCCAAATGCCAGGGCTGTTATCTTGCCTATCCAGTGGTTCTGGCTTCAGAGCATGCCAGCCTCAGGACACACAGCACAGGCCCTGCCATCCTCCCTGAAGCTTGGTACTTGCGACCCTTCTGAGGAGTTCGGTCCTGTTAGTGCGCCATTGTGCTAGACTAGAGAGGCCGCCATTAACATGCAGAGGCCACTGGGGCCCTGGGGACACCCCAGGCAAAGTTCTTCTGCTTAATCCTCACACAGTCATATGCAGTCCACCCCAGCTAGCAGAAGAGGAAACTGAGGCACAGGGCACATATTACCTGGCTGCAGGCCTCAGGGCCAGGAAGCAGGAGAGTCAGTCTTCAGACCCAAGCAGTCTGCCCCCTAGGCACCTCTCAGCACCCTTCAAGGCCACCAGCCAGAGAGGTAGCCTGGCCTGTGGAACAGAGCAGAGCTGACCTCTATATCCACCCTGCTCCCGGGGCCCCACACCCAGATATCCTAGCAGGACTGCTTTTTCTTGGCTCCTCATTCTTCATGCTGCTACTTTTTAGCCATGTTACTGATGAGAAAACAGCTTAGTAAAATCAATGGTTTTAAATTATACCTTTATGTACCAAGGATTCAAAACAAGCTACAAAACAGAAATACTTTCCCGTGACAAAAAATCAATCTTGCTGATGCCACTGTTCCTCGGGCCAGCCTCCCTCCCCGCCCCCACTCCCCTCTAGCTCAAGACTCTCTGCTCTTGCATCTGCCGCTTTGTGTCGACTTTCTACAGGTTTCTTGTTCAGGAGACTCGTTTTATCTAAAAGGTCAATTCTTCCAGCGGGGCACCAGGCAGAATTGAATATAATTATCCCAATCTCTAGCGTGTAGAATTCATGCTTGAATTCATTCAAAAAATAGCATGCAGTATAATTAACTGAGAGTCCGACCAAACCTATTGAGAAAGCCTCAGGTATCATACAGTTCCCCTTACAATAGAACATTTTCATTTAAGGACATTGTACGTATTAACCCAAGTCAGCATCCAATTACTCTGTGAATAAGTGAATTCTCTGTTCCAGGAATGTAATTTGAAAATGTTGTCATGCAATCTGAGGCAAAAGGTCCTTTTTCATTAATCTAACTCTCATTAAAGTGGAAGCCTGCAGGTTATTTCAAATCCATTAGTTTTAAATACAGGTGATTACAATCCTATTGCACATAAGACAACAGATGTGTCTATCAAGAAATATTGGGACGTTTCGAGGGATGGGACTGGCCGGTGGCTTGGCTGTCATGCTACTGGTGAGAATCCCTGGTGGAAGGGGGAATGGAAAACGCCTGTGAAATCTCCCAGGGAGAAAACCCACAAGGCGGATAGGGGCAGGTGTACTCAGGAGGGAGCTCCACCCACCCTTTTCCCAAACTGCCTCTTGGGTCTATTTTCCACCCATTTCGATTTGGGAATTCAAAGAACTAAAGATTCATTAATTTTGACTCCTATTTTTATTTTTGTTTTAAGAGAGGGTCTTGCTGTGTAGCCCTGGCTGTCCTGGAACTTGCTATGAAGACCAGACAGCCCTCAGACTCACAGGAATCTGCCTCAATCCCCTAAGTGTTCAGATTAAAGGCATGTGACACTCCATCCCACCCTCTTTGTTTTTATTTTTTGAGTCAAGTTGGCCTTGAACCTGTGATCTCCAATGTCAACCTCCAGAGGGCTGAATTTCAGGTGTGCTCACACCCTGGGTTAGGTGTTTTGTTATTGTTACTGCTGAGACAGGGTCTCTCTATGTAGCTCTGGCTAGCCTGGAACTCGATATGCAGGCCAGGATGGCTTCGAACTTAGAGATCCACCTGCCTCTCTTTTCCAAGTGCTGGAATTAAAGGTGTGTGCTATTGCCCAGGCACTGAATCAATCTTAATTCCCTAAGAAGTCAGTAATGTTGTGGAATAATCTTTTTGGACACTGTGAAGATGTGTCTTTGCCAAGGTGCCTTCTGATTGGTTTAATGAAGAGCTGAATGGCCAATAGCTAGGCAGGAAGAGGTTAGGTAAGACTTCTGGGCAGAAAGAGAAGAAGGGAAGATGAATCTAGGTGCTGTAGAGACTCCCGAAGACACAGAGAGGAAACAGGAGGTGCAAGATGGAAGAGAGGTAAAAAGCCACAAGGCAAAACATAGATTAATATAAATAGATTAATATAAGTTATAAGAGCTAGTGGGACAAGCCTAAGCTACAGGCCGAGCTTCCAAGATTAGTAAGAAGTCTCTGAGTCATTTTTTGTGAACTGTGGCCCAAAGAAAAATCTGACTACACAGTAAGTCTATAGCTGTACCTCCCTGAATGGGCATGATCTTTGAAGCTAAGCAGAATTAGACTTGGTTAGAATTAGGGTGGCAGGCTTTGGGGCAGCCTTGCCTGGCTGGGTTCAAGAGTGCTTAGCTTCTGCTTTGCACTGAGCAACCCCAAGCACTAGTTATTTTGGTATTTGCAACTGTTCTCAGCATTTTAGTTATCTGTTCATATTTGACTCCATCCAATGAATATTTCTAGAGGCTGGGGATGCCACTCAGTGGAGGAGCGTTTGCCTAGCAGTTCAGTTTCCTGGGTTTAATTCCTAATAACACAAGCGGGCGGGGCTTATTGAGTAAACATATGAGAATCTGAGTTTGGTCCCTAGAATCCACATTTTTAAAAAGGTGGGGGTGGTGGTCACGTGCTTATAATCCTAGGACTGGGGAGTTAAGACAGGTAGGTCCCTAGGGCTCACTGTTCAGCTAGGCTAGTCTACTTGAAGAGCTCCAGGCCAATGAGAAACCTTCTTGGAAAGTAAGGTCAACAGTTCCCAAGAACAACACATAAAGTTGTCCTCTCGCCTTCAGTTATACACTGGCACACATGTGTACACACACACACACCCACACCCACACCCACACACAACCACACACACACACACACACACCCCCACACACACACACCCCCACACACACACACCCCCACACACCCACACCCACACACACCCACACGCACACACACACACACACACACACACACAATAAATTTTAAAAGAAAGGAAAAAAACAGGCAGAAGGAAAGAAGGAAAAAAGAAAGAGAGAGAGAGAGGGAGAAAGAGAGAGAGGTAGGAAGGAAGGAAGGAAGAAGGAAGGAAGGAAGGAAGGGGAAAAAAGGAAGTCAGGAAAGAAAATCCTTTGCATACCTAGGACATGGCCGGCGCTCACTAAATGAGAGATTCCTTGAGCCACTGCTCTTGCTGTTATGCAGGCAGGGGAGAGCCCAGCAGCAGCCATACATTTCCTAAGGTACCCCGTGAAAGGAATCTGGGGAAGCCCAGGGAGAAGTTTCCAGCCTTCTGCCTAACTAACCCCTGCAGTGGTTTCCCACTGGGCACAGGCCTGTCTGCAAGCCAGCAGACAGCCGAGGGTCCACATCTCAGCCCTGTCTCTCCTTTCAGCCTTCACAGCCTCACATTCTCTCCTTTAGCAAGCTGGCCTCTCTGGGTACCTTAACCGTTCTAAGTTCTGGGAGCCTCAATGCCTTGGCGAGTCTGGCTGTCCTCTGGCTGTCCCTTCTTCCAGCTCTCTGTGACCGGTCCTCTTTCTGTCTCAACTCAAAGCCACAGCTTCACAGACATCTCTAACAATACTTCCTAAGGTGATTCCAAAGCCCAGCTACTTCCTGTTTGTTTCATTGAAACCCTCGGCCTTCTGGGATATTGTTTGTTCAGTTAGGTTTTATCTCTGTCCCTTTTAAATTATCAATGACAGGAAGGAAAGGACCTGCCAGTTGTATTTATCACGCAATCCCCTGGACTCACCCGGAGCCTGGTATACAGGTGCTCAGTAAATACTAGGTGTGTAAAAGAAAAAAGGACTGAATGAATGAGTAAGGGAGGTTCTGGAAGCCGAGACTCGCTTAGGAACTGTCAGGTAGAGATAAGGAAGAGAAAGGACACTGTTATTTTCAAACCAATCTGTAGCATGGAGTTGGTGTCTTCAGAATGGGGTTGATTTCTGCGGCCAGGTTTCGCTCATTCTTCAGCTGTCAGGCAAACCCAAGAGGTGAGCAGAAATGGTGTCTTTTGAGACAATGTGGCCGAGGGTCCTGGGGGGTGGTTCTCACCTGGTCAACAAATATTGAGTACGGAATATCCTCTACCCATGCCTACTTAACCTCACTGCCACCTTGAGCATTCCCCACCCACTCGCCTCCTTGTAGACCTTAAACTCGTGATCTACCTGTCTCGGCCTCCAAACTTTTCCTCTAAATAATTTGTATCTGTTAAACATCACCAGTGGTTTTGCCCAGAACTGAGTGTCTAATATCAGACATTATCAATTGCTACCAACCCTGGAAAAAAACACGTTCACTTGAGGACAGAGATCGTGCACACAGCACTGGACCCTTTCTGGGTTTTAAGGTTCTAACTCTTCTCGTACCCAACAGAAACCTTCCAAGGTCAAAATCCAGGGGCACCGAGTGGCTTCAGAGAAGGGAATTTGTTGATAATGCTTATCTTGGGAGAGAAGACTCAAACTGGAACGCAGACCTTTGATGGCGATGTGGTAATGCTCCAGGCATGGCTGCTCTTAGCCACACCAGTGTAAATCACCTTGGTGCTCTTAGGAACTTGCTCACAATTCCCTGGAACAAGAATTATCAGGTGAAGGTGTCTTTATCGAGCATCGCAGAAGTGTGTCAGGAGCTTCAGAGAAAGCATTCCACACCAATAACTTGCGGTCATTCCAACTTTCTATCCCAAGCAGCGGCCACTTTGAGGCAGCTCCAAGGAAGGGCCACAGCTTGCCTGAAGTTCTCCCTGAACATGCCAGCTCTGATTCCGTTCTCCAGTGCACCAAAGGGGGACTGCAGGCAACCAGCCTTCCCATCAGTTCTCTTGCGGTTCCCAAGTGACCGACATCCTCAACCACAGCCTGTGGTGTTGAACCAGGCTTGATCAATCTGACTATATGACAGCAATTTCTTTTCCACATCCATGATTTGAAGTAGATAGAGTATACCACAATCCTCCCCAAATCCTCACCTCACACCGGTGAAGCAGCCGTCCCAGGGCTCTGATGAGCCACTTGTGACCAATGAGGAAACGGAAGCGGATGATGATAGCCACAAGCCGCCCAGAGGAATGACCCAAACCTGTACCTGAAGTCAATTCCCCTCATGGCAAGAGTCTCCCAAAACACATTCAGGCTCAGTTTTCACACGGGTTGTTCTCCCAAATCAGGCTTTGTTCTCTGAGATTTCTAATTCGCCCTTCCTGGAGAGTGATGTGACCCCCTCCCCAGAGTGCTGAGCCACACATCTTCCCAGTCTGTTAAGGTGTACTTGGAATAATGTTCTCAGAGCAGGAGTTGGCTGCTTGAAGGAGTGGTGCAGAGATGAATGGAAAATGGAATCCCTGATTCCTCAACAGCCACTCAACAGCTGGGCACCAAAGATCTCTGTGAGCTGAAAGCCCACAGCTTCCCATCTCCACACCTGACCAAGAGCTAGACCTTACCTCGGCTTGGTCGTCACACAGTAGCTAGCCTGGCTGGTGTTTAGGGATAGGTCCCAGGCTACCAAAGAGGAGAAGACTCACAGAGAAGGACACCCACCAATCCAGTCCTTCCCTTGTCCTCCTTCAGCAAAAATAGGAGGCTCAGCCAGGCTGTGGTGGCACAGGCCTTTAATCCCAGCACTCGGGAGGCAGAGGCAGGCGGATATATGTGAATTTGAGGCCAGCCTGGGCTACAGAGTGAGTTCCAGGAAAGGCGCAAAGGTACATAGGGAAACCCTGTCTCGAAAAACAAAAACAAAAAACAAAACAAACAAACAAAAAAAACACCAAAAAACAAAAACAAAAACAAAAACAAACCAGGAGGCTCGTTCCCCAGGATGTCTAGTCAGAAAAGATAGCCTAGACTGCTCTGATAGGCACCATCTTAGCAAAAGGAAGTGATAAGGAAAAGGAGCCAGAGTCCTGGAGACACGCTGCTATGTTCAGAATGCCCCCCATACATGTTGACATTTAGTCTCCACTGTAATAGTGCAGAGAGGCGGAACCTTTACTGGTGAGTAGGTCATGGACCACCCTGAGATGGGTAGAATGAGACCGTTGTGGAGGGAGTGGGTTCATGAGTGGTGGAACAGGTTTGTTATATCTGCTGCCTTCTTGCCCATTCCACCGTGTCTCTACTACACAGGCTTGCTCTCCCACCATGTTGGATCATAGCACAGAGGTCCTGGACAGATGCCGGTGCCAATGCTCTTGGACTTCCCAGCCTCTAAAACCATGGGCCAAATCAAACTCCATCATTCATAAATTACCCAGTCTCTGGAATTCTGCTAGTGCAGCAGAGCACAAAGACATTCTTCTAAAATTCTTCAGAAATATTCCTACTTCAGGGCACGCAGGGTTCCACCTACTATAAACACATGTAAAAGAAAGGATTTAATCGGGCTTAGGTTTCTGAGTCTCAGAGTCCATGGGGCAGAGAGAGGGCTTGGCAGCGGGGTCAGCTGAGCGCTCCCATAGTGAACAGTAAACCAGGAGCTGGAGAGCACTAACTCAGCTGCTAAGAGTCTTTAGATTCCTCAAAACCGGCCCCCAAGTGACACACTTCCTCCAGCAAGGACACACCTCCTTATCCTCCCCAAATGGCAGGCCACCAACTGGTGACTAAGTGTGGAGGTGCCTGAGACATTTGGAGGGCAGCTCATTCAAACCACCACAGAGGAGCAGCTGCAGCCCTGAACAACCTTGACTTTCTCGTCTTTCACCGTACCTGCTCCAGGGTGTGTCTGCCTCATAAACCCCCAGCATCTGTGTGCAGAACGGGTAAAGAATTCTTAGCAAGCAAGTGTTCGCACTACAGATTTTGAATTTAAAAAATTTTAAGTATGTTTGTGTGTGTGAGTGCATACCCATGCACAGGCCTGTACACCTGAGTATGGGTGCCCACAGAGGTTAGGAGAGGGTGACAGATCTCAGGTTACTGGAGATCATCCCCCCCACACACACACACACATGCACACACGCATGCACACATGCTCGCACACTCATACACAATTTCTCCCCACCAAACACAGTTGATGATGCTGAGGGGGTGCCCAGGACTCTGTGATGACTATTTTTCTCTTCCAGCTCTTGTGCTGTGCTTCAACATTACCTTATTTAGTCTTCCCTAGGACAGTCAGGCCTGCTGTAAGCCACGGTTTATACCTCACAGGAACCGAAACATCTGACCCCCTGGGAATATACTATGAGCAACCCTCAGGACCATCCACGCTTCGAGGGCTGGCTCTCCCTTGTTTCCATGTGGCTCCTCTTTTGCAAGCGACATTTGGCTTTCTCTTCAGACATGCATTGCAGCTCATGACCCTTCATTTTCTGTGTGTGTTTGAATGTCTTTGGGGGTTTGCTTAGAAGCCAGATTCTTCTTTTCCTGTGGATTCTAGGGCGTTTTCTAGAGATAACATGGGGGTAGAAGATATCATAGTTAAGTGTCTAAGGCTAAAATTGCTTGCATTCATGTATGAGCATGTGTATATGGGTTCAGTATTGTGTACTATGTTCTCTGTATAAAGACCTGTACTTACACATAAGAAAGAGCTGACGCGATCCATGTACCATCACTGAGGAGAGAAAATCCCAGCTCAGCTCTGAGGCCTTTGCTTCCTGGGTCCAGATTGTGGGACAATGTGAAAGCCTTTTTAAAGCCTTGTCTTTTTCCCACAGTATCTTGTGGCATTTCTGAGGAAGTGGACTGTAATTCTCCTTGTTTACAACTGGGATACAGACAGATTAGAAAATTTACTCAACGTCATAGAGCTAGCAAATGCAGCAGTGTGTTTTACACGCAAAGCCTGACCACTGTAAAGTCTACAAAAAAAAAATCTTAATTTTTAAAAAGTTTACTTTTGAATTGGTTTTGGTCGAGAGAGGATTGGGAACCTGATTAGGTTTGGCCTCCCTGACTAGAAGACTGTGGCTGTCCTTCCCAGCCTCCCTCTGCTGGGCTGCGGTGGCAGGAGGCATGGTCACCCTGGCTGCTCCCCAGACTCCTGTGCCTCTTGGTTGCCCATGTGTTCAGTCCCTGGAAGATGCTGGACAGACCACATCAACACCACAGACATAGAAGAAGCCCCTCCTTTGTCTCTCTGTCTCTGTTTGTCTCTCTGTCAAACATTCTCAAGAGCACCAACTCAGTGACAACCTTGTTAACCATGACAGACACAGTAGTCGGGGTGCTGGAGTATTAGAGCTGAAAAGATGCGTACAAGCTGTAAGGATGGGGAGGTCTGAGGAGAGCCATGGAGAGGAGAATCTCTCCAGATGGTCAGGTCTTCAACTACCTGGAGGCCCACCACCATTAGAGAGGGTAGTCTGTTGGCTCGGTCCACACGCTCCCATGTTGATCTCACCCCAAACCACCTTTCCAGAAACACACAGAGTGATATTTACCCAAGTGTTTGAGCACCTCGTGGCCCAGTCAGGCTGGCACATGAAATGAATTAACATATTACTGTAAGAGGCCTCAGTGAAGATGAACCTTAAGCCATAGTGACTATTCCTCTCATCTGAAGTCCCAGAGCAGCAGGTTCACAGACAGACAGACAACAGCCAGGGCTGAAGAATGGGAGAGTGGAAGCTGCATTTGCGGGGACAGAATTTCAGTAGGGAATCACGATAAAATTCTGGTGCTGAAGCCAGGTGGTGGTGGTGCACGCCTTTGATACCAGCACTTAGGAGGCAGAGGAAGGTGGAACTCTGTGAGTTTGAGGCCAGCCTGGTCTAGAGAGTGAGTTCCAGGACAGCCAAGGCTACACAAAGCAACTGTGTCTTGGCAGAAAACCAATCAACCAAACAAACTAAAACTTTCTGGTGCTGGACTCTGGTGACGGCTGTGCATCGGCTGACTGTCATTGCTCATTGCTACTGAGCTATGCACATGGGAGCAGTGAGCTCTGGGACACGTGCATCATCCGAACAATTTCCTGTTCTTAAAACTTGACAATCATACTATGTACACATGAAGTTATTATCTTTAAGGGAATTTAAGGATACTTCAGAGCTCACTCAGACAGCATACACACTCAAACTGAAACAAAGCAGAGACTAGCCTGGCCCCTGTGCAAGGGTGACATACAAATTCATAAAATTCATAAAGCATTACATATTGTTGTTAAACAATACTCAAACTGTTAATCAAAAGAGGTCTAAGGAAACAACACAAAATCAACAAAATGGCAGGAACTATTACACATCTTTCAATAATATCAATGAATATCAATGGTCTCAATTCCCCTAAATAAAAAGACAGACTTGCAAAGTGGACAATACACAATGGAATAGTATGCAACTGTAAAGATAAATGAAATTTGCAGGAAAATGGACGGAATTGGAAATATTCTGAGTGAGATAACCCAGGCCCCAAGGTTCTCTCTCTTTGAAGGATCCTAGCTTCAACTTTAGTTCATCTAACATAGGACACCAGAGGAAGCCAGAGAACAAGGAAGGGGGAAGGGTTATCTTAAAGGGGGGTACGTTGGTAAAAAGAAAATAAAGAAAGGGAACACTGTGGGTGGAAAGGCTGAGGCAGGGAAGGAGGCGGGGTCAGGGGTTGGGGAGATGAAGATGTGAGATAAAGGGTGTGTAAAGCAAGCAAGATATACCACTTGTGCAATAGTGACTTAACTATTGTGGGGACCATGCCCACTTGTGCAATAGTGACTTGGCTATTGTGGGGACCATGCCCACTTGTGCAATAGTGACTTAACTATTGTGGGGACCATACCCACATGTGCAATAGTGACTTGGCTATTGTGGGCACCATACCCACTTGTGCAATAGTGACTTAACTATTGTGGGGACCATACCCACTTGTGCAATAGTGACTTGGCTATTGGGGAAACCAACTGGTCCCTGACTGGATTCAAGGCCCACTACACAGGAAGGTTGGGACTGATACTTTAAGGCTGGCTAAGAACTTGGGTCTGGAGAAGCCAGCCCACCCATTCGAAAACATACTTCTGGTGATTAACCAAGCTGACATATTAGCAAACTGTCTTCTGAACACCTATGCCTGTTCCTGTAGACAAAAGCTGCTGTTAGCCTTAATCAGAGAATTCTCTCCTCCTGATGAACAGTGGTAACTGTAGAGACTCAAGATACGGAGAGCAGTGACAGATGTGGGCCCAGCCCTAAACAGTCATTCATATCACCCCCTCTCAGAAGAAGGGGCAGGAGTGTATGGGAGTCAGAAGATAGGGGAGCATCTCCAGGTCCCACAATCATTGCGATCATTGACTAATAACAACTGTAGTTACCTGCCTGGGGCTAAACAAGATCCACTCTATCATAACCACTCATGGAAGGGGGAAGGACTTTCGGAACCTCCCTTTGACCTCTGAATTTATTGGCTCTTAGTAGATTCTGGGAAAGGGGAGAATCACTGCCTTTAGTTGTGTGCCCTCAGTTGACCCCACCGGGATCCAACACACAGCTCCAAAGCACTGGTTGCAAGAATGACCCTGGTTAATCTCAGTGGGTCAGCAAACAAAGCGAATAGACACTAATGCTGTAGAGATGTGTGGGGAAGTTGGGGGTAGAGATGGGTGGTTGGGAGGGGAGGGGTGAGAATGGTCAGTATGTGTAATATACATGTGCAAAATTGTAAAAGTGAAGATAAAATAAATAAATGAGATATTTTAATTTCGAAACAATAAGGTTTGTTTTAGTTACGTTCTGTTGCCTAACAAATCACATCAAAACTTTGTAGCTTAAAACAACAACCAACTCTTGTTATTAATTACTTTTACTACCCCTCTGGCTTGAGACAGAGAATGCAGAGGCAGTTTTCCATGATGGCAGCCCCCTCCTCCCCCCCGCCCAGGGTGTGGGTGAGCGCCTGTGTGTGGTTCCTCCTACAGTACTTGGATCCCAGGAATGAGCATTATGGCAGAGCAGGTAGACTCTACCAGTCCTCCTAAAGCTAGGCGAGAAGTTGCCGCCCTTGCTGAAGTCCATCTAGTTTTAAAGAAGCCAGAGGCTGCAGGAACATAAGCTCCGCCTCTTGAAGGAGGAGCGCCATCAGTCTGTGTGGCGGCTTTGAGTCCATCTAAAGCGGCTGAAAACTAATGTCGAGAGGGGGCAGGCCTGAATGAGGGAAGGAGAGACTCAGAGAGTTCTTTCTTTTCTTTAGTAGTCATGGGTCAGAGTGGGGATGGGCGTGCTGGTTGATCCGGTACTGACTGGTCCAGTCCTCTGCTGAAGAGTATCAAAGCGCCCCACCACTGGGCCCTTTTCAAAGTCCTGGATTATAGTACATTTATCTAATGTTGAAACTGCTGAGATTCATTTTAACTTTCTTAGATGACTCAGAAGCCTGCAGCTTCCTGAGGGGCCTGGGGTCACCACCAGTGGCATCCATTATCATTTCGCTAGTCCCACACCCCAAGGCTGGTCGACAGAATGCCAAAGAGATAAACCACTTTTACTGTAATTCACCCTCTGAAAAAATGGGATTTACCAAGCAAATTAAGAGGGCGAAGAAACTTGCAGGGTGACATTTAGCCTACTCAAGACACCAAACTTTTCAAGCACTTTAGAGTCGCGATTTACATACAATTACAGGAATACCTCATTTATCTACCCCTGCCAGGAGGAGCAGTTTCATATGAGTGAATTTTCCAGATAATGGTGGCTTCCCCAGAAGCACCGAGCCATTTAACCAGACTGGCAGAAGTCTTCCCCCAATAGATGTGCAGCGTCCAGAATATCCAGACTACCCATGGCCAACAGCCATAGCATCTAAGCCAGGCCCAAGTTCTCAAGGCAGCTCGCCATTATGCAGGTTGCTAAATGATATCTTAAGTCACGAATGTCAGGTAACTGCCTCATCCATCCAACCCATATCCACTGACCACCTACTTCCTGCCCTGGCCTGATAGTTTTGTTTGCTAAAGATCTATTTATTTGTGGGTTTTGTGTATGAGTGATTTGCCTGAATGTGTATCTGTGCACCACATGTGTGCAGTGCCCGTGGAGGCAAGAAGAGAGTGTCAGATCCCCTGGAACGGGAATTACAGATGGTTATGAGCAGTCATGTGGGTGCTGGGACTCTAGCCCAGTCCATGGCAAGAGCAGTTGGCGTATGAATGCACATATGTGTGAGTGTGTGTGTGCATACATGTGAAGACCCAAAGCTGCCCATGGATGTCTTCCTCTCTCCCTTTCCATTTTATTTATTTAGCCGGGACCTCTCAATTAAACTCAGCTCACTTACTCCACTAGTCTAGATAGCCAACTCGTTCCGGAGGAATTGCTGTCTGTCTCCCGTACTTCAATCACAAGCAGCTGCCATGCCTCCCCAGAGTTTTCACTTGAGTTCTGAGGATCTGAACTCCATGTCTCACACTTGCAGGACAAGTGCTTATCCATGGAGTAATCTCCCCAGGCCAGTGTGTCATATAGGGATACCCTATATCTTCTTTCATATGCACATCCTGGTAAAATACCTTCTTTTGTCTATGTTCTGCTCAGGTGGAAACAGCGCTGTGCTGTGGAGCCTTCTGAGTCTTCCTTTTCCACTAGGTTTCGTCTTTAAGATGGTTTATCCTGCTCTTAACGTGGCCTGGCTCCAAATCTGTAGCATTTTCTTTCCAGGTTGCTCTAGGGATGGGTAGTCAGACCACCCTGCCTCAGAAGGAACGATGCCCTGAGCACCTGTGCATCCAGAATGATAAGGCCTCAGAGTACATGTGCTCACCTTCAGTCACACCAGCAGACTGCCCTCATGGGCGGCAATGTCACACTACAGTTACCAGGAGTTTACAAGAAGTCCCATGGGGCTGAGGAAACGGCTCGGCTAGTAGAGACCCTTGCTGCCAAAGCAGAGAACTTGAGTTCCATCCCAGCAGTCACATGGGAGGAGTGAACCCGACCCTCCAAGTTGTCCTCTGACCTCCACACCTGCACTGGGCACATGCGCCCAGGTGTGCTCGCTACAAGATCCAATTTCCTGTACTTTGCGATTTCCTAAGCAAAACTCCAGAGGGGCCCTGTGACAGCAACAAACACACACACACACACACACACACACACACACACACACACACACACTTTAAATAGATAAATAAATAAATAAATAAATTTTAGAAAGAAAAAACAAAACAGAAACAACCCCTGGTGGAACTCATCCTAGGGCTGCTGTGTGGTTGCCCGCTCTTGACGTTTTCAGCTTTTTTCGTTCCCAGTCTGGTGAGTGTGAGGTTGTGACTTGTTGCTGACTGTTTTTGTTTGTTTGGCCAGTGGCTCAGAGTCCCATCACACCCATGGTGTGGCAGGCTGTATGGGTGGCACATTCATTTTCCTCTCAGTCTGTCACCTGTTGTTGGTTGCCTGTGTTGACCACGGTGCTGGGACTGGGCTTAGCTGGTGCTTTCCAAACAGATTCCCACCCTTTAGGCTTCCTCTCTTTCCTACCATGCCCTGAAATCACCAGAAAAACTGGTCTCTTCCTAGCCAGGTGTCTTTGTGTTTGCATTTCTGTTTAGCAGTCATGGCTTCCTGTCACCTTCTAAGTGGCTCCTGTGGCTTCTTCTCTCCCTGGCAGGCGGAAAGAGCTGGAAGGTAGAGTTTGACTCTACTGCCTTTCTGCTCCCGAGCAGGCAATACGGTGGAAGCACACAGCGAATGCTCAGTAGGTGCCTCCTACACCGATTCTCCTACGTATCGTCTATAGCTGGAGGAGTGATCCTGTTTTGGACCATCTATGGAAATGTGCTGACACCAGCAAAAACTCCAGGGCAAGGCCAGTGAGATTCTCCCTTTAGTCAAAGGCAGAATTCATTCACAGATGCAAGCTTTCAGACTCGTGTTCTCCATGGAGCTCTCTCACTCGCCTGGGAGAGAAGTGAGAATGGAGAAAAGGGAAGTTCTGGATCTTTTACTCTGAGGACTGGGACTGAGGGTGTTTGATTGCATTCCATCACAATGGACCTATCTGAGTGTATTCCTGGTCGCCCATCACCCCAGAATAGTAAACCACCACAGAATGGTGCTTAAAGCAATGGTGGCGATGTATGACCTACCATCTCCTGCATGGGGCAGGTCAGTGTGGGAAGTGGGCAGATTTGTGTTGCCATCACCCAGCGCAGGAGCTGGAATCGGCTTGGAGGCTTCTCCACTCATATGTCTGTTGCCTGCGTTCCACCAGCAGGACTAAAACCTGGGGCTCCTGGGTACCTCTTTGCCTAGCTGGTCTCTGCAGTGTGGAGCCTGCAGTAAATGGTCCACAAGCCGCTCAGGAACGTAGAGGTACAGAGAAAAAGATGCTAGCCTCTGAAGTCATCCACCACTGATGCTTCGAAAATTGCTGCTCAGGTCCAAAGGCAAGAGAAAGAGACTGTATTTGACTGTGAGTGATAAAATTTGGAAGAGTATGTAGGACTTGAGGTATTACTACTGCCCTTCTTGGAAGCCTGTACCTCCTAAGCCATGTCCCAGAGGGAGGTTTGACAGCATGGGCCTGGGAGGCGAAGTGCTATTCTGCTCAGGGAGGAGGCTGAGTCATGCCCAAGGACTTTAAATCTGTTGAGAGTAACTTTTATCTAACAAAATCCTCTTTTTGAAACGAAAATAAGAAGCAGATAACAACGAAGACAAAAGCCACATGCACCTCTTAGCCTTCTCTTTCTGCAAAGAAACTGTGCCCACCCCCAGGCGGGGACCCTGTCTGCTTTGACAGTTGCCTAGCTCAAGTGGAATGCAAGTTTCAAGACTAGAGTTTCCCCTGGCTCCCCAGCTTGTGTCTCTTCCTGCTCGCCTACTATTGTATAGCTGGCAACTGACTGATTGAACCTAGCAGAGATAGATTAGGGACATCGTCCTCCTAGCAGGAGCTGGGAGTAATGGTACCCAGGAGGGACAGGTAGGCAAAAAGGGAACAAACCCAGGCAATTTTCAGACATCTCCACTGTCCAGTACTTTGTTCACTTAAATAAACAAATAACCCCCAGGCAATCAGCAGCCAGCAGCCAGCAACTGCAGGAATGATTTCCTTTCATTACACTCAAAGACCAATCGATGCTCCTTAATCGCAAGCCACACGCCTAGCCTAGTCGGCACAAGGAGGTCCCCACTGCTCCCCTGCTTTCCAGACATCTGCTCTGCAGACTCTTCTGTCCTGCAGAAGTTCCAAAAGGGGAAAACAAGAGATAGGACCAGCCCTGCCCAATGGCTGGGGAATCTTCTAGAAGAGGAAGCAGGTGAATCAGCTGGTTGAAATGGAGGGGAAGATGGGAACATCTTCCCTCTGCCCTGGTCAGCAGTCTGGGCCAAGGTGTCAGAGGAAGAAAGTGACCAGACCCTAACCCCTGCAGTCCATTCTCATCCTTGCAAAAGTCAAAACAAACAAACAAACAAACAAAAACAAAGCCACAAAATGAACCCCTAGGCTCCATGCTGACCCTTAGGCCAGATGATTAGAAAATGAACATCATAGGTGACATGACAAGGCTGTGTTCCTCACTTCAACTGTGCCCGACGTATACAAACCAAGAATCTGCCTTGGAAAGCATTCAGGTTGCATTTTCCCAGATGCATGCTTGGGCCACTGTCGCCATTTTGGATTATTTGCTCAGGGAGCGAGCAGCTCAGCAACAGAGCCATGGAGACCCTGGGGCAGGGGATATGCTTTCAGACGTTCAGGCAGAAGCTGCAGCTAATCTCACTTTACCTGCCACAGCCTGAGAAGTTGATGCTGTGAGACTCAGCAAGTCTCAGGTCCATGCCATTTCCTCAGTGTCTTTAAGGTTTGGGCCATATTTAACACTGTATACACTGTATACAGTTTTTCACTGAATTGATTCACTTTGGTTAGAAAGAAAAGAACGCATTTGTTTTAAAGAAAAAGTTGTATCACGGCCTGATCTAGAAACCCAATATTGCAGGCCATAAATAGACTCTGCCTATAAAAATCAGCACAATGGGAGTTCATGGTAGATTAGACACAAACCTTTTAGTCTGCTCATTCTTGAAACCTTCATAAGGTGACAGTTAGAGGATCAGAAACAAAAAGGCATAAGCCCGCAGAACCTAAAGGAACAGAGGAGACAGATAGCAAATGACAGATGTCAAGAAAATTTGGGGGACTGGGAAAAATTAGGTTCAGATCAACTGAAACCTAGATGTGGGAACAAAGAAGCAGAGAGATGAGCTGGGCCATGAAGTGGTGCTGGGAGGCCCCGGAAAGAGGGGTGTTCAGGTAGGGCTGAACCCAGGAGCACAGCAGAAAGTCTTAGTTAGAATCTGCCAGCTCCTTAGCTTTCCTCTCCCACCATCCACAACCAGGGACCCATCCTTCCCCTCCCCAGAAGAGGACAGGTTGTTTATTCCACAAAGGTATCTGTCCTTCTACCATGGACAGCATTTTGTCACACACACACACACACACACATACACACACACACACACACACACACACACACACACACACACACACACTGTTAAAATTGAAAATGCTGAGTGGCTAGGAAATCCATGGTGTCCTGTGCCCTGAATGTCACAGTCTTTGGGCAGTGAGAAGTTGGCCTAGTGATGGGAAATGGTGAGACCAAAGACATTCGGGACATTGTAAATTGTGCTAGAACCAGACCAGAAAAGATATCGATGAAATAGAGACACAGAACTATAAGAAGGAACACAGACAAAAGAACAACAATAAAACAAATACCCAAAACAACAACAACAAACTTAAAAGAGAGGAAAGAGGAAAAAAAAATAAGAAAGTAAGTTGGGGCTAGAGAGATGGCTTCCTTCGCTTCTCTTGCGGAAGACTCAGGTTTGGTCCCCAGCATCCACATGGTGGCTCACAAACATCTGTAACTCCAGTTCCAAGGGACCTGATGTCCTCTTTTGACCTCCTTGGGTATCAGACCTGCACATGGTACACATACAGGCATGCAGGCAAAGCACTCACATATATGAAAGAATTCTCCAGAAGTTATAAAGGTAATGAGTGACTTGTTTCAGGGTAATTATCTTAGTAACAGACACCCTAGGAGGGAAAGGGTACGCAGACAGAAGGAGATCGGTGTTCTGACTAAAGGGGCCTACTGAATGCTTGATGGAGGGAATGAGCAATCAATCACACCAAATGGCATCACCCCAAGTACAGAGAGATGCCTAAAATCTTCTGAAGATGAAACCAAAAACAATAACAACATCAGCAAAAATCTAGGTCCCGTGTGTACAGTGAGGCATGGGCTTTCTAACAGCGCTGAAAGTCCAGTGAAGTAAGCCATTGTTTCCCAGTTTGCAGAGAAAATTACTGTAACATTTGAATTTTCTAAACAGTCAAACTATTAATCCAATGTAAACTGGGATAACAAAGTCCCCTTGTTAAACATGTAAGATGTCAAAACTTTGCCTTCAAAGGACTCTTATTCAAAAGCATATCAAAAGAAAAAATGTTGAAGGACGAAGACGTGAAGCCCAGGATAGGCGCTCCAGCCCAGGACAGCAGGAGAGGGAAGAGCCCACGGACAGCTGTGTTGGAGGCTTGGTCAGGGTTGAGATCGGGTGGGGCAGTGCTATGGGCAGCTCTGGAGGGATGTCTCTCGAAAAAAATGGGACTGACACGTTAACTGACAGATGTGACCGGGTGTAAAATTGGATTGAAAGCTTTTGTACAGAGCTACTGGGGGGTGTGGGAAGAGTCACCCAGTCTAAGAAAGCTAAGCAAAGAGACACAGGAATCAGCAGAGAATGACACTATGAAATGCTACTCACAGAAGCCAAGAATAATATTTTCTCACTCATAACAGCAAAAAATTGACAATACAGCTCTAATGAGAAGCTAGAAGGAGGGAGACGGTGGGGTGGGACGGGACGTCACAGCCTCTCACTTGTTTCTATTTAGAAATAATAACATGAAGTTGTTGTATATTAAAACCAAGCGATCAGAACCCAAGCATTATCACTGAGGGAACACGTCATAAGAAGTTGCTAAGGGACGGATGGTAGGTAGGTAGCTGCTACAGAAGCTATCATTCGGGGCCTGCAAGGGTAGCAAGGACCTGCTCTCTGCTCCAAATGTGTCCTGTTATTACTCAACTACATATTAACCAATGCTTTCGGATTATTTTGATGCGGTTTTTTTAATGAGTTGAAATACAATCAACCTAGAACAAAACCATTGGCTTTTTGCTACATACTGCTGTTTGACCAGATCCCTGAGACTGAGCCCGTGTTCTGCTCCACGTTAAGAAAAGTGAGATGGC
>CABHPH010082114.1:0-10329 GCA_902168325.1 Peromyscus nudipes | reverse complement strand
CACCTTAAAAAAAATCTAGATTTAGGGTAGGCCTTCCAATGCTAAATGATCCAACTAAGACAAATCTTTCACAGCTACATCCAGCTGCCTGGGTTTATTTAGCTCCTTATGTAGTCAAGTTGACAACCAAGACTAGCCACAACAACCCCACAATAACAGTAAATATGATTCCTAGTACTTTTATGTATCAGAGATGATTCTATAGGAGAAGGTGTAATATTAGGATACACATATATCTGTCTACACCTCCATACTTACAAACTCTTGCACATAGTTGCATATACATATGCTTATATATGTATTAAATAATAAACTTTTTCTTCCAGGAAGCTGACATACACAGCTGTTGTGGCTAGGTAAGATAGAATTCACAGAACTAATATCCTAAAAGGATAATTAAAGAGAACTTTATGGATACAGAGGACTTTGATTACCTCTTCATATTCACATGATATTTGTACTAAAGTTTTTACTTGACCATAAACTTGAGAGTAGAGCCAAGCCATTCTGACGACTCATATGTCCCTTTGTTTTTGAACCTCATTGTAACTACAAACATGACTATTTTTTATTCAAACTACTATACACTTTTACAAGGTGATATAAATGGCATATTGCACCTACAATTCTGGGAGCCAAGTAAGGACAAGGAAAAGAAGTCCTCAATTACATTTTGTTTCAAAGGCTAGCAAGGATGGTCCTCATCAATGTAAGGAGAAGCAATGGTCTTTCAGCAGGTACTATACATGGAAAGCAAAGAGGCTTGAAAAACAATAATTTCTGAACTTAACACTAATAGGAATTATTCCCAGAAGTTATAAGAAGGTTATGTATTTTCAGGAAAATGCCTTTCTTGTAAAACTTTAAATGTTTAATTTTTCAAGCACAGAGAGGAAACACAAGGAATGTTCATGATAAATGAAGACCACATGAGAATAAGAAGGAGCAAAGTGCTGGAGAGGCCCACAGAAATCCACAAAGATGCCCCCACAATAGACTGCTGGCAATAGTCGAGAAATAGCCCGATCTGACCTACCCTGGTGATAGGATGGCCAAACACCTTAATTGTCATACTAGAAACCCCATCCAGTGACTGAGAGAACTAGATGCAGATATCCACGGTCAGGCCCTGGGTGGAGCTCCGGGAGTCCAATTGGCGAGAAGGAGGAGGGTTTATGTGAGCTAGAGTTGTTGGGACCAGGGATGGATGGAATACAGGGACAAGTGGCCAAACAAATGGAAACACATGAACTGTGAACCAATGGCTGAGGGGCCCCCAACTAGATCAGGCCCTCTGAATGGGTGAGACAGTTGATTGGCTTGATCTGTTTGGGAGGCATCCAGGCAGTTGGACCGGGTCCTGTGCTCAGTGCATGAATTGGCTGTTTGAAACCTGGGGCTTAGTAGAGACCCTTGGCTCAGCCTGGGAGGAGGGGACTAGACCTGCCTGGGCTGAGTCCACCAGGTTGATCTCAATCCTTGGGGGAGTCTTTGCCCTGGAGGAGATGGAAATGGGGGGTAGGCCGGGGAGAGGGGGGCGGGGTGGCAGGAGGGGTAACGGGGTGATCTATGACTGATATGTAAAGTTGAATTATATTGTAAAATAAAATAAAATAAATTATATATATATAAAAAAGATTACTTTTTAAAGTGAATTCTTTATCAGAGTTCCTCTGATTTGAAGCCTTCTTGATGTTGAGCATGGAAAATAGACACTTTTAGAGCATAGGTTTTTTTTTATATATGAGAATAAAATTCCTCTTGTTGGGTACCACATTTAATATACATTCTGTTCCTGGCTACTATTAATAATAGCTATAGTTTACTTCCTTTGCAGGAACTCCTTAACAATTTGAGTCAAATCTTCCTTCTCAGAGAAAATAGTGCCTAACTCACTGAACCAGAGCTCAGAACAGTATTGTTTCTAATGAGTCATTCTTCTTTATAGAAAGAGACATATGGCCTCTGAACCCCAAATTAAAGGCATCTATTCTCCATAATTAGAAGACCAAAATAAAACACAGACTTCATACAGTTTATTTATACGTTCATAGTGTCTTTCGTAGAGTTGTGAGAACAAACTCCTTATGTACCAAATTTTAGCAAAAGTGTGACTTCTTTCGGTTTCCTCTCTATGAACACCTTTGATCTTCTCTGACAATGTAGTCAATGTGCTCTTATGTAGGAAATATTTATGGCAAAGTGGGGGAGAAAATCCTCTTTCCGAAGAGTTTACTTAAAAATGAAGTGATTGGCAGGTAGAACTACTAGCATATGGCAAATTAGGCATCCCCTCACTCCCTTGTTCCTTCCATCTCTCTTCTCTTTTCTTATTTTTCTTTTTTTCCCCAGGGAACACACTCACAAGTTCCACAGAAAGGACATTGCACTTAAAGCAGTATTTAAGACCACATGAAGAGGGTTGTGAGGGGAAAAAAGTCCTCTAAACAGGAATAGTTGCTTCTTGTTATGTGGCTTACATTAACTGCCCCTTAATAATTAGCAGTTAGTTGCACTGAAATGATATAAAAGGAGCCAGGATTCTCACAAAAAAATAGCAAGCATGTATATTTCTTTAATTTGTAACCAACTAAATAAATGTAACCTAGAATAATATTTGATGGCAATCATATGAATACTTAGAGAAGAGGTCCGACAAGCAGAGAAAGTCATCCCTAACGGATGATTGTTAAGACAAACGGCACTACATCTCCAAATCACTATCACCCTTACCCAGGTGACACAGAAAAAAAACTGATGAACATGTGTATGATTAATCAGAAAGGGAAAATGAAGTCACAGGGTGATACTACTACATAAAATTTTTTATATGAGTATACATACAGAAAATATTGGGAATTTATTTGCATTTTTGAATTAGGTTCCAAATATAGGCTATTTCTGTGGTTATATAAGTTATTTAAAACTCTGACATGTATATTCTTGTATTGACATTGATGAAAGCTTTATGGGTTATTCATGTTATGTACATTAATGTCCTTCACACATCCATTCCCAAATCATTTGTACTGATTTCACACAGGGGCACCGGTGGGGTCACTGCAATGGCAGCTTGCAGACATACAGATGCTCAAGCCTTCCGTCTTTTTGGGAAGGTTCAAGATCATGGACATTTGTCTTTGACTGAGAACAGTGCTGTGCTCTTTCCTACCCCTGTCCTGTACAGCTGTTATTATGCACTCAAGTTCTCCTTTTCTGTATTCACACTGAGGGAATTTATATCCATTTCTTGTCTTCTGACATCTTTCCATCAATCAATCCAATATAAACACATATAGGGACATGGATATGAACACACATGCTCACACTCACAGCAAATCTTTTGGGATATAAGCTCAATTCACAGTAACAAAATAATGTATAATCTCCTTAACTTTCCATTTTCACTACTCTCAAAAGAAGGTGTGATAAAGCCTCTGCACCAACCACAGTAAATTTTCTCATGATATTTCTTGTGTTATTCCAATTGAAAACATAGATCATATAATTATCTCCCATTAGGTGCTGAATGATTTTGTTGATCAGTCTTTGATTTGGATATACTGTGGCATTCTATAACCTCAGGAGGGTGGATGAGGAGGTAACTCCAGCTCAATATTAGCTACTAAGATATTCATCCTATTGCATGACAGGTCACCTGGCAAGTTACTTCCACGTGTTCGTTATTATATTTTACATCATTACTTTATCTTGATAATTATTATTTTCCTTTCTCATTGATATCAGTTTTAATGTGTCTTAAAACACATTTGAATTAAAAATATTTTACTTACATATGTATTTATGTACCTGAGTGTGTAGACCCATGTGGAGACTCTTCTCGGTCAGTACTTGGATATCTCCCTCTATTGCCTTCTCACCTTGTTCTGAGACAGTGTGTTTGCCTCAGCTTTGCTATTCTGTGTATATAGAATTAGGGCTTTATATATACCTGATGAATTGATGTTTTTGTGAAGTGTGCACATCAGTTTCTATTTTCTATACATTTCTCTATTCGTTTTCTTTTAGGTGTATGTATACTTGTGTTCATAACATTCACCATTTGACCAGCCAAAAACACATTCTTTTTCTAAAACCAATTCTGAACACTGTAAACTTACACTTGAAGAGTTAACACATATATTCCAAATATTTGTGGTTGTTACAACTGACATAATGCTTATCATTTAAAATAATATAAATATGCAGTTCAATGGTACTTAAGACATTCATATTTTACTTCAGTTATCTACACCAGTCATCTCTAAACCTTCCATATTCTCAGAGTGAAGATGTATCCATTAAACAACTGCTCATTTCCTCTTCACAGCTCCTGGGGATCATCATTCTTCTTACTGTATGTATAAATTTAACTGTTATTGTTACATCACATAGAGTCATATAAGATTCATCTTTCTGTGTTTAGATTACTTCAACTGTAATGTTTCCAACGACATTCCATGCTGTAAAATGTGTCAGTGTCCTTTCGTTTAAGGTCTGAATGATGTACCTTTACATGGATACATAGCTTTACATCTGTGCATTCCAATGTCAATACACATTGTGTAACTTTTACCATTTAGCTGTTGAGAATGATGCTATTAATACTGCAGGTGTATTAGTAAATCTTTCAGATGCTGTTTTCAATCTGGCAGGGGAAGGGGTGGTGCTACCTGACCAGAAGTAAACCTGTTGAATTATACAGCTGTTTTCTTTTTAATTATTTGAGAATCTGTCAAGTTATTTTTGACAGTGGCTGCAGAATTTGCATTCCTAATCAGAATGTGCAAGGGTGCCAGGCTTAATGCTTTTATCTTAATGAAATTAATTACTAAGTTATAAAATTGCCTGAATTTATCTGGCGTCTGTTGTAGTCTCTTATTCACCAGTTGGTGATGGTGGGTCTCCCACCCTGAGGTTCTGAGGATGCTCAAATTCATGACACCATACACTAGAGTTCAACAGCAGTCTGTTAGTCTCAGATATGTACACCTCAGGAGAAAGGAGAAGGTAGACTACACAATATCACTTGAGGGTGCACTTGGAGTAGAACACAAGTGGGTCACCAGGACATGGGCTTTGTAGTGTCAATAAACTGCACAACCTCTACCACCCAGGAGAGAATGTAGTCACTTTGCCTGAATAATTCCATCACCAGAAAAATGAAACTCATCACTTAGAAATAAGTGGGAAATCTACAGAAAACCAATGGTACCGAAGGCTATCTGAGTAGGAGACTTTATCCAATATAGCCTGATGGGAAGAAAATAAAAACCTGGCAATTGAGCAGTATTACTGCTTCCACTAGATATGGAATCACACCCATTAATATCTGTTGAGAATCAACTCAAAGGAGGAAGGGTTTCTTTGTCTCACGGCTTAAAGGTACAGACTGTCACAGCAGGGAAGGTTTAGGGACAGGACTGGCTCGAGGATGTGGCAGTAGGATCATGGGGCTGCTTGTGCAAATCTGGGTTGATCAGAAAGCAGGGAGTGGTCAGAAAGAGCCAGACATTAAAATTTCAAGTCCTGATCACAGTGAGCCACTTTCTTCAGCAAAGCTCCTAAAAGTCATATGGCATCCCTAAAAAGCACCACCTGCAGAGGGCTAGACATAGTAGTCAAGCACATGAGCCTATGGGGGGAACAGTTCACATTTAAACCACCACAACACAGATTGTATCATACACCAATCCAGGCCTCCCATCTCAGTGACGTTTGGGGGAGAATATACTTCATGTTCTTTCTTGGCAACAAACAAAATTGATGTTGAAATATTTAATCTTGAGTCATGTCACAGTGACTGGGTAGAAATGAACATTTTTACTATAAGAGCAAGAGAGTAAGACAGCTGATGGTTTAGCATAAAGTGTTAGCTTGAAGCTGTGGATGTGGTTATTGTATACTTCTCATAATTTCATACTGTATACTGTCATACATTTATAGGAAAAGGTAAATTATTTTAATTGCATATAAACCATCAGTGCATACACATACACACATGTTCAATATATGAAAGACTATGATATATGTATATAAATAAAGCTACTATATATATGTATGTACTGAAACAAATAGACGGTCTATCTTAAAACTTTTCTCCTTCATGCAAATGTATGATGATTGCTGCCTTGAGGAAGGCTTTGCAATTATTAGAGTTATTAGACACACTAGCTTTCTTTTTTTATTTTCTCAAACTTCATTTTAATTTGGAAGAACTGTTGAATAAAAGATGGATTGCTTTTTATATTGGATTGATTAGAAGATATCTTGTCAAAAGTAAATGCAATAGGAAGATTGGCAGAGTTAGTAAAGGGCCTACCACGCATACACAAGGACTTGAGTTTGATCCCCCGAATGCAAATTTAAAAGCTAAGTGTGGTGGTACACCTTTGTGATCTCAGTGCTGAGAGACATAGACTGGCTCATCCATGGTCAGCCAGCCTAGTAAAATTAGCAAATTTCCAATAAAAGTGAGAGCCTGTCTCAAAAAATAATTGAGGGTCTGGAGAGATGGTTCAGTGATTAAGAGCACTTGCTGCTCTTGCACTGGACCCAGGTTCAATTTCCAGCACCCACAGGGAATGCAATGCCCTCTCCTTATTTCATAGACACTGGGCACACATGTGTTGCATAGACATACAAGCAAACACTGTAATAAATTTAAAAAAATATAAGTATAACAACAACAAAAAATGTTGATGATGTCCTAAGGAAAAATCCCAATGTGGAGTTCTGACACCCAGGCACAGGCACACCAATGTATGCACACACACACACACACACACACACACACACACACACAGACAACATGAAGGTGAGTGAAAGAAGTTGGTCACTTCAAAGAAAAGAAACACTAAGCTTTATTCCAGGGAAGTGATTAGCACTGCAATAAAATCTTTGAATTTTGGAAAACTTATATCTGCCACTGAAAGCTTGACAGCTCTGCAATATATAAAGAATATTCTAGTGGGAATGACATTTAAAATGTCATTTTTTGTTAGTATATGAAACATAGCAACCTTTAGAAAATCTGGGTAACTTGGAACATCCAGTGATTTTCAAAATACTTTTCACAAGCACACACAGATAAAACACCCATGCACAGTACACCAGTAGAGAGGAAAGTAATGAAATGCAGACAGCTTACTGCTATGATTTTTCTAGTCTCCACTGCAGTTAATGTTTAAGGTGTTATCACTTAAGTTTGAATGCAGTGCCAAAGAATGATATCAATAACTACCCAAGGTGACTAGCAAAACACTACACTGTTTTTAAACTGTCTGTATAATTCCATCTATTTTTTTCTTTTTATCTCAATGTAAACAACATATTTTAAAGGTTTAAATACAAGGGCAGACATAGTTATCCAGCTGCTTTTTACTAGAATATATGGTGGATAAACCAGAAAACATGTATAATACTCACCATAGTTATCTAATATGTTTTCCTTGGGAAACATTTGTGTTTTCTATAAAAAGTAACAGTAATCTATAGTGAATTTATTATTGTTTTCCAAAGAGGAACAATGAATGCATACTTCAAGTGGTTTTATTCATGTCTATAGCAATTGTATTGATAGATATAACCCATATGAAAGTCTCTTCAACTTCCTCAACATTTAATAGGAAAATATAGAATCTCAAATCAAAATGTGAGAACTTCTGCCCATATGTTATTGCTGGATATTGTATCATTTATATTTTTACCAACTTGATATGTAGAAATTTTAAATGTCTAATTTTTGGAGGTAGAATTTGTGTGATTTTGTCTTCATATCATGCACAGTGATAGCACAGGTTGTTATGTGTGCATTGCCTTTTCACTGAGCATGTAAATAAGAAGTGTCCTCAATTGAATTATGTCTAATTTATACATTCATCAAATATTTATTCAGTGCTATAATGTGTCAGTCAATATTTTGGATATATGGCAATCTCAAAGAGAACAGGCACAGTCTCATTTTCTTTGACGCTATTGCAGAAACCATTTTGTTTGGTTTGCTCTTTCAAAAGATTATGGATTCAAAGGCCTTTGGTCTGGATCTAACCATAGCCTTTAAGAAGGGAGCAAACTGCAGATACCATAGAGACATTGGTCCAGTGGCTTTGTCATGGTCTGATAAGTGGAACTGCACAGTGATGAGAAGGGCTTCTGCTTCATTCAGAGTGGACCTTTCTTAGATATCTCAATCCCTTCCTTAATCCGGTCTTATTTAGCAAATTTGGTAAAACAAATGTCAGCAAAGAAAAGTGAACTGGGTATGTAGATTCTGAGGAACAGCTTCCTGTGTTAAAATAAAACTCTGAAACTTAGCTTCACATTCCTGAAGATTGGCTTACCTCCTTTTAATCTCACTTTTTTGCTTTTGATGGGAACAAATACAGAGACTCAGCTGGAAAATGTGTGGAAAGTGAAAGACCTTGGGAACACTGAGTCCTAAATGGGATGTCTCCATCAAATTCCTTCCCTTTGGGCTCAGGGAAACCTTCAGAAGAGGCAGTAAAAGGGTAAGAGCCAGAAGGCATGGAGGACACCAAGGGATCAAGGCCCTCTGAACACAGAAGACTGATAGATTTATGGACTCACAGACTGTAGCAGCATGTGCAGCACCTGCACAGGTCTGGGCCAAATGGGGTCCCATCACTGAGAGGGAAAGTAGATACAAGCCCACATCCTTAACCTTGCAAATGAAAAAGTAGTTTTCTCTGTCAGAGCCTCAATGGGTAGACAAACCACTTTTAAGGACAGACCACATGCCCAGCAGTAGACAGCCAACACAAAATGAATTCAATGACATATCTGGAGGTTCTTTGCATCATAATTCCTTTTCAGGATTTTTTAACTTTAAAGGTCATTAAATATATATTATATTTTCTGATTTTGTGTTTTTGGAGAATTTCTGTGTGTGTGAATATGTGTCTATGTATATTTCTTTGGTTCTTTTGCCTCTGTTTGTTTGTGTATTTTGTTCTATTCCTCCATTTGTTTGTTTTTGTTTTATCTTATATTATTTTATTATTATTCTTTAGATGCCTGTTTGTTTTCTAACTAGAGAGAGACTTGGAAGGGACGGGAGGTGAGAGGAACTGGGAGGAGTTGAGGGAGGGCAAACTGGAATCAGAATATTGTATGAAAATCTATTTTCAATAAAAGAATAATAGAAAAGGGATGAAATGTGCCATTATAGCTAAACACTATATAAGTGCCTGATTTATGTATGTATATATATATATTTGTGTGTGTATGTATATATATTTGTGTTTGTGTATCTACAAATTCAACATATATATGTTTTTATTTATTCATTATAAATAATTAGAACACAAAAACATTTACTTTGGTATTTGTTTGGGAAATAATCATGTCCTGAGAGGGTTCTTCTGAAAAGCAGAGAATAAACTACCAAGTATGTTTGTAGTACCTTCACCTAAATTCCTGGTGTGTCTGTTGGGTTGGTCTGGAGCTTAGGGCATTCTCAAGTCTCAGTCTCCTAGGTTTGGAGATTACAGGTATACAGCACTACATCTGTCAAAAACATCACTCTTGACAATATCGAGGTAACAGACAGGCAATAATGCTGTGGGGAATCTTATGCTGAAAGAAATGACTGCAATTATGCTATGAACTTTCTGCCACTTAACACAGACACTTATAAAAATTGCAGGTGACATCAAGCTAAAGATACAATATGTTGGCTAAAAGCATTAGTATCTAAAATAATCTTTATAATTTTAGTATTGGGTCAAATTCAACTGAATTAAATTTTGTCTAAAAGCATATTACATTTGAGCATTAAAAGTAGCAATATATACTTGAGGAAGTTATTGATTATCAGCTTAATATTGGCCAAGTAATAAGTCACAAAATCTCCATCAATATAAATTGGGATTTATTTTTAGTACCACGATGTCTTTGTCACTTAGGATGATGGGACTTAGTTTAGGTTGCAATACTTCATGCTACTTTCAGAGAACTTGGAAAAAAAGTAGGGCATATTTCCACAGAGCAACTTTGAAACTTAGTGTACTTGGAACTGCTTATATTAGGGGCTGAGGAGTGTGGAGATAGTAACTGATCCCCATACTCTCTCCACACATCTGCAGTCTGTTTACAGTCTGCCTAACATCAATTATGTTGTCAACTGTGTTGGAAGCATTTAACACCGAGCATCCCAAGATGGTTACTGACCTCCCAGTTTGCCTTCAGTTCTTTTCTTAATCACTAAGAGTCTTCCTTCAACTGACCAATTAAATTTTTTATAAAGAATAAAAATTATATTGATGTATGCGTTTATGTATGCTACATTTTTGCCAGTGCCCACAAAAG
>CABHPH010082113.1:640-43007 GCA_902168325.1 Peromyscus nudipes | reverse complement strand
CTCACAAAGATTCTCCCAGCATTTGCTTTGTTTTTTGAGACAGGGTTCTGCTATGCATTTCTGGCCGACCTGAAAGTTGTTATTTAGACCAGCCTGGCCTTGAACTCACAAAGTTCTACCTGCCTCTACCTTCCAAGTACAGGATTATAGGCATGTGCCACCATGCCCAATTCAAAGCATTGTGTTCTGTAAAAATGTCTCAGGTATAATTACATTTAAATGATTATAATTACAATTTTAGATTTGATTAAATATTTTTATATCTAGTCAAATTAAATATTTGCTTATTAGTTCACATTCCACTTCAATTTTAATAGTTAAATTAGAACTTTCTTTTAACTTGTGGAGGATAAATATTTCTCATTGTTTTGGAGGACAGAAAGTTGAAGGTCACCACACCAATAGACTCGGTGTCTTCATAAGGCTTCCCAGCCTCATTGATGGCACCTTCTGGGTTCTCCGTGCAGGAATAGCTAAATCAGAATATTTTAATCACATAAATACTTAGCCATATTAAAATTATGGCTTTACCCAAATTTTCTTTTGTTTTGTTTTTTGTTTTTTTGAGACAGTTTCTCTCTGGTAGCCCTGGCTGTCCTAGAACTTGCTCTGTAACCCAGGCTGGCCTTGAACTCAGAGATTCGCCTGCCTCTGCCTCCTGAGTGCTGGGATTAAAGGCATGCGCCACCACTTGACTGCCTTTACAGACACACACACACAGAATTGTTGTTATGAAGGAATAATGTTAAGGCAGGTATTAAGTTGTAATAATGTTAAGGTAGGTAAGAAGTTGTCCTATTTATTGATTTCTGAGTCTCACACCTAGAAATCTTTCTTTTCACATTTATTTATTGTGCATATGTGTGTTTATATGTGTGCATGTGCATGTACATGCCACAGTACACTTGTGGAGATTAGAGAACAACTAACAGGAGCTGGTTCTTCCTCTATGTGGACTCCAGGGATCAGCCTCGGGTGGTCTGGCTTGGTGGTAAGTGCCTTTACCCACTGAGTCAACTTGTAGACCCCATTTGGTCTTTATGAATTTTTCATTTGTTTGTTTGGTTTAGGTTTTTTGTTGTTATTGTTTTGCTGTTTTTGGTTTTTGAGATAAGGTCTTACCTTGTAGTCATTGCTGGTTTGGAACTTGCTATGCAGACCAGGCTGGCCTCAGACTCACAGAGATCCTCCTGTCTCTGCCTTGATAGTGCTGGGAATAAAGGCAAGAGCTACCATGCCTGACTCATTCCCTTTTTTTCTTTAATGAGGCTAAGGATGACACCAAACTTCTGGTCTTCCTCTTTCTACTCCCCAAATGCTGGGATTGCAGGTACATCCCACCACAACCAGAGTCAGAACATTATTTAATTATTTATTCATTCATTAATTTTTATGATAAGGTCTCGCTATGTAGCCACAGGTGACTGCAAACTCATGATCTTCCTGGCTCTCTGCCTCCCAAGTGCTGGAATTACAGGCATGTGCCACCACACCTAGCTTATTTAGCAATTTATTATCACAATGTTTGGCCTTCTGATTGTATTAGGTTTGAACCACACATACTTTAGAGGTGGGCTGTCCTGTTCTCTCCATTGCCTGCTGGGCTCCTTGGCATGTTCCTAAAAGGTCTTCCCCATCCAGCATCTACCTACATCATCTTCATGCCAACCTAGATCAGGGGGCCTCCCGGAACACACAGACGTTTTGCTTTGCCTGCCCAGTCTGAAATGCCCTACTATCCCTAGATACAGAGTACCAAACACCAACTTCTGCTCACCCTCAACCCACTGCGCCTCTCCTGGCTCTGGCAAGCGGCAGGTTCCCTCCCACATGCTCACTCTGTGGAAGCAGGTCTTTCATCATTCAGCAAGGTTTGCAGGTGTAAACTGGCAGGAATCGGCTGCAGGGATGGAGCCGCTGTGGAGATGAGAACTCAGTGCTGAGCCAGTAGTCTTCAACATCTCTGAATCCTGTGGACTTGGGCACTGAAGGAATTCAAACTAGCTGAGGATGTGGACTTTGCCTGGATATAAACCATGGAAGAGGGTCCAGAGAGCCAAGGTTCTTACTTGGCCCGACTGCCATCTCTAAGGATGGTGACTGGTGACCAGGGGCTCAGTGAGAACAGAAGGCAGAAGATAAGGGCTTGGTCCTGCAGCTGTGGGGAAAAGGAGAGGGAAGAGGTAGCAGGAGGCTAGCAGGGAGCCAAATGGGCAGGGGTGACATGGTAGCCTGAGGATGGGTGGGATGCTGAGGAAGCCACCGTGCTACCCATAGTCACCAGCTCGTGCAGCAGAGTTGGGGGCAGGTGAAATGAGGGAGGGGCCTCGCTTTCTCAAACTCTCCATGTGCCAGGCCTGTGCTGCTGCTTTGCACCTCATGTCATCTGAACTTCTGGAAACTTCTACTCATGACCCCTTTTCACTTGGGTATATAAAATAGGAATATGAGGGTGGGGTGGGGGAGCGGGAGGAGGGAGGAAGGAGGGGTCTGTGGTTGGTATGTGGAATGAATAAAAAATTTCTGAATATATAAATAAATAAAATAGGAATGCATATAAAATTTAGTGATCACCAACCATAAAGACCTTTTTTTTTTTTTTAGGAGCGGGAAGCTGGCTCAGCAGCTAAGAGTATTTGATGTTATTCCAAAGGACCCATGGTTCCGTTCCTGGCACCCACGTGACAGCTCACAACCATCTATAACTCTAGTTACAGGGACTCTGTTTCCCTCTTCTGGTCTCTGCAGATACAGTGCATAGGCAAACCACTCATATACATAAAAATAAATAAATATATTTTTAAGAGTTTTATTTTTAGGCCTGGAGAGATGGCTCAGTGGTTAAGAGCACTAGCTGCTCTTTCAGAGGACCCAGGTTCAATTTCCAGCACCCACATGGTAGCTCACAACTACCTGTAACTCCAGTTCCAGGAGATCCAACATCCTCACACAGACATACATGCAGGCAAAACACTTACGCACAAAAAAATAAATAAATAAAAATAAATAGGTCATCTTAAAAAAAAGAATTTTATTTTAGCTGGACGGTGGTGGCATATGCTTTTGATCCCAGCACTCACTGGGGAGGCAGAGGCAGGCAGATCTTTGTGAGTTCAAGGCCAGCCTGGTCTACAAAGCGAGTTCCAGGACAGCCAGGGCTACACAGAGAAACCCTGTCTTGAAAAACCCAAAAGGAAAAGAAAAGAACTTTATTTTAAATAATCCTTTTGTGACATAATTTTATCATTTTTTTAAGATTTATTTATTTATTATGTATACAGAAGAGGGTGCCAGATCTCATTACAGATGGTTGTGAGCCACCATGTGGTTGCTGGGAATTGAACTCAGGACCTCTGGAAGAGCAGTCAGTGCTCTTAACCTCTGAGCCATCTTTCCAGTCCTAATTTTATCATTTCTTAAAAGCAAAAGTGTATTTGCATACTAATGAGATGGACATTCTTATTTGGTTTCACATAATTAAATGATGGAGTGGTAAGATGACTCTGGGTAAAAGCATACACTACACATACCTGACAATCGGAGTTCAACCTGGGTATCACAGCGGAAGGAGACAGCCAGCTCCCAGAGCTGTCTCATGGGGAGTTGGAGAGATGGCTCTCTGGTTAAGAGCACTTGATTTTGTAAAGGAAATGAATTTGCTTCTCAGCACTCAAGTTGGGCAGCTCACAACCACCCCTAACTTCACAACTTCAGCTCCAGAGGATTTGAAACTCTCTTCTGACCTCTGCAAGCGTGTACACTCACATGCACACCCCCCTCCCCCCCCCCACAATCACACATAACTATACACATAGCTCTGGCCTCTGCAAGCGTCTACACTCACATGCACACCCCTCTCCCCCACACAATCACACATAACTATACACACAGCTCTGGCCTCTGCAGCAGTCTACACTCACATGCACACCCCTCTCCCCAACACAATCACACATAACTATACACATAGCTCTGGCCTCTGCAGCAGTCTACACTCACATGCACACCCCTCTCCCCAACACAATCACACATGACTATACACACAGCTCTGGCCTCTACTAGAGTCTACACTCACATGCACACCCCTCTCCCCCCCCCCCCCCCCACAATCACACATAACTATGCATCTAGCTGCAGTAAATCTAAGCTACAGAATGGGCTCATCAGTTAAGAATACTTTTTGCTATTCCAGAGGACCTGGGTTGGATTCCCAGCACACTTGTGGCTGTCTGTAACTCCAGTCCCAAGGGATCCAGTACTTTCTGATCGCTGAGTGCTCTAGGCAAACATGTGGTGCACAGTCATACATGCAGGCAAAACATTCATACACATAAAATAATAAAATAAATAAATCCTAAAAACAAAAAAAACAATTTTTTTTCTTAAAAATTGTCCTTTGATCAGGCGGCGGTGGTGCATGCCTTTAATCTTAGTGCTCAGGAAGCAGAGATAGAAGATCTCTGTGAGCTCGAAACCAGCCTGGTCTACAAAGAGAATTCCAGGACAGTCAGAACTGTTGCACAGAGAAACCCTGTCTTAAAAAAAAAAAAAAAAGAAAGAAAGAAAAAGAAAAGAAAAGAAAGGAAGGAAGGAAGGAAGGAAGGAAGGAAGGAAGGAAGGAAGGAAGGAAAAGAAAAAGAGTTGTCTTTTGACTCTGTGCCGTGGCAGTTGTACATTTGCACTCACACACCACACACACTAATCACAAGAAATTAAATAATTAAACCTTGGCTGCTTATTTGATACTGCAGAATGTAGAGCATCCTTAACATTTTTCAGGGTTGATTGGTATTTGAGAATGCTGCTTTTCATAAATACAGAGCACAAAATGGCAGAAGGATTTGTTTGTTTTTGAGACAAGGTTTTTCTGTGTAGCCCTAGATGTCCTGGAACTCACTTTGTAGACCAGGCTGGCCTTGAACTCACTGAGATCCGCCTGGCTCTGCCTCCTGAGTGCTGGGATTAAAGGCGTGTGCCACCATTGCCTGGCGCCATCTTGTTTCTATAAGAGCAGAAAACAGCGTGTACAGTAAAAACACTCCAGTTCTTTTGTTGTTATTTTTGTTTTTCAAGACAGGGCTTTTCCGTGTAACAGCTCTGGCTGTCCTGGAACTCACTCTGTAGACCAGGCTGTCCTCAAACTCGTAGAGATCCACCTGCCTCTGCCTCCCAAGTGCTGGATTAAAGGCATGCGCCACCACCGCCTGGCCAAGGCACTCCAATTCCACACATATAGTTGTGTGTTATCTGAGCCAAGGTGTTGCGGGCAGTGTTGATTGACACTCCTTGCTGTGGTGTCTGCTCACAGGGCTAAAACCTAACTCTGTGTTCAGAACCAAGGCTGCAGTGAAGTTGTGTGGCACACACAGGCTGGTCCTACCAGAAATACCTTGACTCATGATTTGGAATGAACTCTTGGTCATTGCATGTTCAGAAACTTCTTACTGTTACCAAATTTTTTGTGGCGCATAATTAGTTGTGTGTGCCAGTATTTGGGAGACTGAGGCAGGAGGATCTCTGAGTTCTATCCACCCAGAGATGTGAAACTCTGTGAACTAGTTTCTGTGCCAGCCACTGGGGCACAGAAATGGGAGTAGCAGTCTGGTCCCTGCAAATAAGAATTGCTCTCTAGGCAGGCAACTCTGAGTTCGAGGCCAGCCTGGTCTACAGAGTGAGTTCTAGGACAGCCAGAGCTGTTACACAGAAATCCTGTCTGGAAAAAACAAAACAAAACAAAACAAAACAAAACAAAACAAAAACAAACAAACAAAAAAACCAAAAAAAAAAAGAAAAAAGAAGGAAAAAAAAGAGTTGCTTTTCTACACGAGAGAACGTCACCAAAAGAAACAGGAGGCGCCCCAACCTATAGAGGTCGACCCACATGTGGAGAAAACCATGCAAGGAGAGGCCAGAGAATGGGAGTGTGGGATGCAGTGACATCACTAAGTGTCTTGTGCCCATTTTGAGGGCTTCAGAAAGGCAGAGAAAGGGCTTCTGGTTGTTTGGTGGGCTATGCCTGCTCCTTAGAGGGAGATGGGAATGAGACAAGGAGCCTGGAGCACCCAAGACTACGGCCAGTGGTTCCCAACCGTGGTAGCAAAGATCTGGCACAGCAGGGCCTCCTTAAAACCTCTCCGAGGCCCACCCGTGTCCCACGACAGTCTCAGTACCCAGTCTTGCACGCGCCCGGATGCCCCGTCTTGGCGCATCAGTGCTGTATTGCACCCTGTTCCCTACCTCTGCCATGAAACACTAGCAAAGAAAGGCAAGGGGTGCTGAAGGCTGGACCACAGGAAGAGGGCAATAGGTCTTCCAGGAGGCTGTTGAGCTGGCGGCTTCAGAGTCTGAGCAGCTGTCCACAATACACTGGAACAGGCTATCTAAGCAAGCTGGAGCTCTCGTTATTGGAATCTCAAGGTGATAACTGAGGGGTATACCTATCAGCCTATGAGGAGAATTACGACAAAAGGAATTATATTTTTAAAAACACACCTGAAAGGGTGGGACTCAAGAACTAGAGTCTAGATTGGGAGACAGCATTGATGTCTTTGTTTGTTTGTTTGTTTGTTTTTATTTTTGAGACAGAGTTTCTTTGTGTAGCCCTAGCTGCCTTGGTACTAGCTCTGTAGACCAGGCTGGCAACTCACAGAGATCCTCCTGCCTCTGCCTCCTGAGTGCTGGGATTAAAGGCGTGTGCCACCGCCACCACCGCCCTGCCAGCATTGATGTCATATAATAAGGTTACAGGGATCCTGTGAAGTTGGGTAAGCCAGTAAGGATCTGGAGAAAAAGCTGAGCATGGTCGTACATATCTACAATCCCAGGGTTTGGGAGGTTGAAACAGGAGAATTGCTGTGAGTGTAAAGCCAACCTAGACTACAAAGAGCTCTAGGCTAACCAGGGCTTCATAGTGAGACTTTGCATGGAATCAAAACAAACAAACAAAAAATAACAAAAATCGATGCCCTCCAAAGACCTAGAGAAACAAAAAAGTGAGGAGAAATGCTTGTGATCTAGTTTAGAGAGCAGTGGGGAACCATGTAGGATGCCAGAGCAGCGGAGCTGAGTTTTAGAAGGTGACCTTGACAGCACTGAGCTGGACCAGATTGGGGTAAAGGTGTGAGGACAGGGGAGACTAACCACAGTGCTCCCCAAATGCAAGACGGTATTGTTTGCATGTGCACACATGTGTGCTGTGGATAACGGCAAGAACCTTCAGTGATGAGGTAACCAGAAGTCACAACTGATTTGAACGTTTTCTAGATATGAAGTAGGGGCTGACCTATCCGATCTCTCTGCCCCATTTCCAAAGTTTCGGTCACATTTGGGAGTGTATATGGGTGTGTGTGCGCACTCAGGTGCCCATGAGTGTGACTGCTCTCCACCACGTAACTCCTGTGGGACTGTGGTTAGCAGGCATGAACACTGCTTTGACATGATGTTTGAGGTGACGCTGGCCTCTATGTGAGGATGTAGCTGAGAAGCATGGGATGGAGTCATGCAGGACCCTGTGGGAGTTGGCCATGCCGGGTGTGCCCACGGGTGTGTATGTGTGTGAATGCGTGTAGGTAGAAAATCGAGATTGGGGAGGGTCCAATGGTAAGAGAGGCATGTGAAGGAATTTTGCTCAGTAAGTGAAAAGATAGACAGGCGTGTGGCTGAGTAGGGCTCTGATTCTGTGTCGGGACACCTGTGTAGGGAGATGCCGTGAACCAGACCCCTTCCTTCCTTCCTTCCTTCCTTCCTTCCTTCCTTCCTTCCTTCCTTCCTTCCTTCCTTCCTTCCTTCCTTCCTATGTGTATTGGTGTTTTGCCTGCATGCATGTCTGTGTGATGGTGTCAGATCCCCTGGAACTGGAGTTACAGATAGTTGTGAGCTGCCATGTGGGTGCTCGGAATTGAACTTGGGTCCTCTGAAAGAGCAGCTGGTGCTCTTGACTGATAAGCTATCTCTCCAGCCCCCAGACCCCTTTCTTATACACCAGCCTATTGAGCTCTCTATTTGTATGGAATTGCATGCTACATACATTTTTGAAACAGGGCCTCACCTAGGCTGTAGCCCCTCGAACTTACTGTGTAGTTGAGGGTGACCTTGAATTCCTGGTCTTCCTGCTTCTACCCTTAAGTGCCGAGCTTATAGGCATGCACCAATATGTCTAGTTTACGCAGTACTGGAAATCACAACCTCTGCAGTCCATGCCAGGCAAGCACTCTACCCACTAAGCTACATCCCACCCCAAGTGGTCCGTATCATTGTAAAGAAGCTGGAGAGATGGCTCAGTGGTTAAGAGCACTGACTGCTCTTCCAAAGGACCAGGGTTCAATTCCCAGCACCCACATGACAGCTTACAACTGTCTGTGACTCCAAGATCTGACACCCTCACACAAACATTCATGTAGACAAGCCGGGCAGTGGTGGCGCACGCCTTTAATACCAGCACTCGGGAGGCAGAGCCAGGCGGATCTCTGTGAGTTCGAAGCCAGCCTGGGCTATCAAGTGAGTTCTAGGAAAGGCGCAAAGCTACACAGAGAAACCCTGTCTCAAAAAAACAAACAAAAAAAACCCAACAAACATTCATGTAGACAAGACACCAATGTACATAAAATAAAAAATTTTTAAAAAAAAAAGCCAATTTCCAAGAACCTTGTCCAGGGTCATACCACTGTGCAAGCAGAAGCAGACCCCAGGACTTGGTGCTCAGCGCTCTTGCCCAGGGTTTTCCCCTTAACATGTGGGAGCCAGTCACTGCAATATAGTTAGGGGACTGAGAGAACATCACTACCTTTAAGACTGGTCACATTGCCTGGCAGTGGTGGTGCATCCCAAAACAGGAGGCAGAGGCAGGTGGATCTCCGTGAGTTCGAGGCCAGCCTGGTCTACGGAGTGAGTTCCAAGACAGCCAGGGCTGTTACAGAGAGAAAAAATACCCTGTTTGGAAAAAAGAAACAAACCAAAGACTGGGCAGGTCCTTTCAGGCACTCATACACCTTTGGGACCCCAGGTGAATGTCCATCTGCTCCAGTTCTCAGCCTCCATCCCTGACCTCATCCTGGTCCATCCCACCATCTGCAGGCTCAGCTGTTACCCAGCACCTCTCTCCCTGCACCGCCTTGTCCGTGCAGCCCCCTCCTTGAGGCCCGGGAACAGCTCTTTGGGCACGGTCCATGCCATGCTTCCGTAGCTAGCCGCCGCCGCAGTTATTGTCCTGGTGCAGGAGGGCGAGGGGGTGGCTTGTGGGCGTCATGACGCCGGGCTGTCTGCCCTGCTCCTCCCCTTGTTATTACCTCTCCTCCAGGCTCCCATTAGCCAGCCTGCCCCAGTGGCTGCGGAGCACTGCGAGTCCTCGGCACCTTTGTTCCTTAATTATCACTGGGGAGCCCCACTCACCTGCCTGCCACTTTCTAAGAAGCTGTCTGGCTCCCCTTTGCCGCCCTGCACCTCCAGGACCTAAGCCCCTACACCCCTGGGGTGGGAGCTGAGTCTAGCAGTGGCTTGCCCATGTCTCCAGCAATACACAGAGCCTGGGGTTTGGCCCAGCCTCAGCCCCTGGTATAAACCTTTTCTTTTTGTCCCTTCCGCCTCCTCTGGGAAGTCTACCCTGATTAACCTGTTTTAGCTATCAGAACTGATAGGGACTCTAAACCATCCGACTACCCGGATTAGACCACTTACTGAAGGTACTTAATGAATAGTCAGAGAGTAGAATTAACCTTTGCTTGAATGCCTCTTTGAATGGGCAACTCACTCCCTACTAAGGCAGCCAGTGTTAGCCTGAGATGGATGGGGCTGTTTAAAAAAAAAAAAAAATCACTGTCTCTTCATACAGTGCTCACCTCTTGCCAGCACCCTCCAATTTTCATGGATTTTCTAGAGCCACCTTGCTAGGCTTCTGAGTCTACACTCAGCCCTGCCCTCCATGCTGAGGTCCGCTGATACCCACCGTGGACAGGAAATCTCCCTGGCTCTGTCCACAGGCACGAGGTACCCCTGCCCCACTCAGGGATGCATGCTTGTACCAGCTCTAGCCCCTGGCTTTCCTTTGGCCCAGGCCTCCGCTATTATTCCCCAGTAGGAAGGGCAAGGGAGGAGGTGAGCACTGAGATGCCTCGGGCCCAACAAGCTCCAACAGTCCACAACCTCCAACCACTGCGGAGGAGGGCTCTGGCTGCATACAAGGCCAGGGCCGGGGACCTGGGGGTGGGGGTAGGGACCTGGGGAGTCCGTGGGAGCCCCAGTCTCCTTCCAGCATGCTGATCCTGGTGATTACTCCCTGATGTGGTGCGTTGTGGACACAAGGACTCACAGGCTAGCTCCAGATGGAGGGACAGGAGCTGAGCTGACCCATCCACCCACATGGGTTCCGTACCCCGGGTCTCTAGGGTGCTGTGCTCCTCTGGGGAGGCCAGGGGAAGCTAAAGATGATTCTCAGAGCTTACTCTGTCTTTGCATTGCCCCTTCCCCACAGCTGAACCAAGGAGGGAACGGACAAGGAGAAGAACCCAGTGTTCCATGCCACGTTCCGTAGTCCTCCCACCCCTCCTCCACCCTCCTCCTCCTCCACTCTAGCCCTGAGATGGTAGCGTGAGATAGGCTCTCACCCTGTAGCTTAGGCTAGTCTCAAACTGTAAGAACTTCTTGCACTCCTTACTGGTGTGCAAGGCCATGTCTGACTCCCTATCAGTTTGGGTCCCCTTGAGGGGTTCCCCCCCACTTTTTTTTTCACAGTACAGGGGATTGAACCTAGGACCTTGTGCATGCCAAGCAGGCAATCTATCACCTAGACACATTCCTCCAGCCCATAGGTGGCCCTTTAAAACGTATCTTTGTGTTCTTCAAATATGTCTTCGTTTTCCCTCAGACTGGGGTTCTGTGAGAGCAGAGTCATGCCTCTGTGTTTGGACTGGGACTCTTGGGGGACAGAGTACTGCTTCTTTCCAGGGAGCGAAGTGGCGTCTTCCCTCAGACTTGGACCCAGGAAGCCTGGTGACAGCAGCTGCACCCCCAGACTTGCCTCTGGACAGCGGATGTCGCAGGAGTGCCTCAGGGACGCCACAGGGTGCCTGGCACACGCTGCAGGGTGCACTGGACAAACAGCAGCTGGGATGGAGGACTGGAGTCAGAAGGCCACCTCCAGCCACCAGACCGTGACCTCAGCAGGCTGCCTGTGTTGCTGTCCGGATCTGACTCAGTCCGTTCCCTGGGCCTGCTGCTGGGCAGCCATGCCCAAAGTCAGCCCCAGGAGGCCACTAGTTTGCAAGAGCTCCACCCTGACAGAGGCCATCTCCAGCCTTGCTTGCCCACTAGGGGTTTCGACAGGATGTGGGGAAACCAGGGGGCAACGGTCACCGGCTGGCCACTTGATCCTACCTCCTTGGGCCTTTCTCTCTCCAACTAGAAGATTTCAGCCTTCTAGTATGGCTCTGGACAGGCACCCTCCCACAGAGTCCCAGATACAGCAGGCATCCCACAGCAGACTAGAGCAGAGGGATCCCCATAAGGTAAAGGAGGCAGTTTCTCCACGATGATTATTCCTGAAGTCACCCCAGAATCTTCCTCTTTAGATATAAGTGAAGCCAACTCCTTTAGAATGTTCTAGAGCCTGGGTCTAGATGTCTGGAGGATTCTGAATATGGAGGCCATTGAGCTCCTGGTAGGAAAAAGAGAGAGGTGACCTCAGCTGACATAACCACTCATGCCTTACTTAGCCAAAGGGCTCTCAACTCAGTGTGCCTCAGAGGGTTCTTCCTTGCTAAACCCCTCCCCGAGTCTGGTAGCCAGCCTCCTGCATCACCCAGAAGCCATGTACCCCGGGCTTTCTGGGCCCTGCCTGCCTTTGGAGCTCCCACATCTCCTCACTCATCCCACTCCAGGCTGGGCCATCTTTCTCTTTCATTTTGTTATTGAATTTCTTGACTTATTTATTTGAGGAGGACCGGCGTGCACGGGTGCCACGGAGTGCACGTGAGCGTCAAAGGACACTGGGCAGGGGTCCGTCTTCTCCTTCCATCGCGTGGACCTCAGGGATCAAACTCAGGCCATCAGGCTCGGTGTCAAGGCGCCTTTACCCACTGAGCCATCCCACCGACCCTAAGTCACCTTCCTGTAGATCCTCACGTACCCCAGGCCAATCTTTGCCTCCAGACCTTTGCACCAGCAGTTCCTTCCAAGTAAAGTGCTCTTCCCAACATTTCCCCTTATTTGTGCCACTCAGAACTTAGGTGATCTCCCAAGACTGTCCCATGTCCCACCTGAGGTGGTGTCCCCCGGTCTCCAGGGTTCTCATCTCTGTCTTACTCTTCCCTCCAGCTCTCCTCATTCTTGCAATGAGATTCTGGCTCCTTGATTATTAACTGACCCCTCTTGTGTTTGGTGAGATCCTGGGTCCTTGGTGCTTAGTGTGGGGCTGGCCTAACCAGTGCTCCAGGGACATCTGCTAAGTGAAGGTGCACCCTGGGGAGGAAGACACACACATAACCCTCAGACTGGCAGAATTGGTATAGAGAAAATCCTCAGAGACGCTTGACTAGAATTCAGGGAGCAGTGCCAGTCTCTTGGGGAGAGGGATAGGGGTGGGGCATGAACTGGCATGCCCTACCACCACCTCAGAACACAGGTCTGGGTATGATAGGAAGGTAAGGCAGGATCCCCTGTCACAGACACACCCCATCTACCATTCTCTGCATGTCCACAGTCCAAATGGGACAGGAAAGTGTGCTTCTTAAGTCTTGGGGCCAGGCACCTCTACTGAGCTCTGAGACTGGCTTTCCAATGCACAGGGTTCTTTCCACCCGGACACTGTGTCAGACCACAGGTCACAACCCAGGCCCTCATTCTGCCTACGGTCCACTGTGGCTTCCCTGTCCCTCCCTGGGGGAGGCAGAACTATCCCTCTCCCTCACGAAGCCCTCTAGCTCATCAACAGCTGGAGAACAGGTTTGGGGCTCTTCATCTCTTCAGGCCAAGACAACACCTCGGGCCCCCAGAGCAAATCTGGCAGGTGGGGAAGAAGGGCCCATGTTCTTCCCCACATCCTCTCCAGGGACTCCAGGCTGTACTAGCAAGTGCGTGGGCAGGAGGTGGCTCCACCCACGTTGCTCCTGCGTGTCCTTTCCTGTGACCTCACAGAACTCCACTTTTTCTCTATCTCCCTCTAGAAAATGGAAATCATGGCGTTTATTTCGGCAGGTTGCTTGAAGACCAACTGGGAAATCACAAGAAGCACTTAGCAAAATTCTGGAAAGCGCATGCCATTAATAAATGGGAGGCTTGTTGAGCTTTACTCCCCTACTCAAGAGCATGTTGTGGTTCCTCTTTGCTACACTGATGGCCGCTCCTCTGCCTGGCTCTCGGGGCTTTCCAGCGCACGCCCTGATCTCTCCATTCCACTCTCCAATTCCCGCTTTCTCTACTGTGTCCCCACTGAACGTACCCTGCTTATCCCTCTGCCATGCTCTTGGCTAAGCTCCCTTCTTGTACCCCTTGTTACTTTACTGGTCTTGCCGAGATCCTCCTCCAGAAGCCTTCCTGGGCTCACTTCTGTTTGGACTGTTCTTTCTGCCCCAGCCAGGCACAGTAGCTGTGCTGTCAGAGTGGCTGGCTATTTCCATGTCTACACATGTCACCAAGTAGGCACAGAACCCCCTCCTGGGCGTCTCTAGAACCTGCTGCAGCATTAAAACACATCCGACTCAGTCAATAACAAACCAGCTACACTCTGGAGCACTTCATACGGCAGGGGAGCAGGTGTGGGAAAGGCTCCTGGAGGCGCGAGGAACTGGGCCTCCCGACACCAGGAACTGGACTTGGTACCTCCAAAGCCGCTCCTTAGTCCCCACCTCCCTGCGGGGTAGTAGCAATCCCATTTTACAGATGGGAAGATGGGGGCTCAAAGAGGTGCTGTGACTTGCCCGATGTCACGTGGCTGGAAGCTGGCAGGGCAAGGTTTGGGGCAAGGCATTCCAGGGGTGCAGCCTGCTCACAGGCTCCAAGGAGGAAGGCCGGGGTGGTGATGTTGGGTAACAGTGAACTGACTGATGGGGCAGTGAGGAGCATGTCGGGGAACGCACTGGTTTGCCCATTTGAAGAAGGAGAAGGCTCCAGAATCTTTTTTTTTTTTAACAGCCTAGAGAAAAGTAGCAAGGACCTTCTGAGGGAACTGGTTGTAGCTCCAGAATTTCTTTGCTCTTTATTTAATTTTTTAATTAGTTAATTACTGTTTTGGAGACAGGGTCTCATTATGTAGGCAAGCTGGCCTTGAACTCATTCCATAGCAGCCCAGGCTGGCCTGGAACTTTCAGTCCTCCTGCCTCAGCTTTCTGAGCGCTGGGATGACAGGTATGTATGGCAGAGGCCTCAGAGGCTGAGAGGTGGCACTGGTGATCTCGGGGTGCTGGGCACACCCTCTCTCTGTAAAGGAGCTTTATCAGTCACATATCCAAGCGACTTGCCCAAAGTCTCCATGCTACAGATTCTGCAAACGTCACACAGCCGTTTGTCCTGGTACACGCAGGGTCTGACCTCCGCCTAGCCGCACTCAGTGAGGTGCCAGCCTGGATTCTGCCATTCTTGGCACCTGACTCAGAGACCCTTCCCGTTCCCCAGTCCCACTGGCTAGCCTCCCTGCGGGCAGCTGAACTCAGCTGGAATAACATGGCCCCTTCCCACCCACGGACACTGGACTATTTACGGCTCACTAGGGCCTTCACGCCCATGAGCTCACAGGAGCCTCCCTATCCGCCCTGGGAACCCAGAGGGCCACACACCAGATCTCCATTTCACCCACTGGGAAACTGAGGTTGGACCATAGCCAGGGACTGCCCAAAGCCCAACCTCTTGACGTTTCTATTCTCCCAACACCCCTAAGTTGGAATGGGGGGAGTCTGGGGCTGGAGCCAGGTGGGTGGAGGGTTTGACCTGCTGAGCTAGCCCATCCCAGGAGCTGCAAGGAGTTGCAGGGGCAGCAAGCCAGGATGGCGGAGGTGGAAGTTTTCACGTCTTCAGCCACTGGCAGGGCAAGGGCCTGGCAGAAACACCTTCAGGGTGGACATGGGGCGAGTAGGGCCTGCAGGCTGTTCAAAGCATAGTTGGACAGGTTACCCAGGTGAAGGCCAAGGGGGAAAGGAGGCTCCAGCCTCCAAATTCAACCTTGGCAACGAGACAAAGGTAGTTGTATGCTGGCTGCAGCCGGAGGGACATCGGGTAGTAGACGCCAGGGGGACTTCCCATCCACTGAATGCTTAGACCGAGTTTCTCCGCCGTGGCGACTGGGCTCAGTCCAAGCTTTCCTGTGTCATCTCATCTAGAACTGAAATTCCTCAGTCTCTCCACTTCTCCAGTCCTTCAGACCTTCCAACAATTTGTTCCCCCTCCTAGGTCCCGGTCAGTCACCCTCCAGGATCCTTCTCCCTGCTAGTGGGTTCCAAAGGGCCCTGAGTCCTTCCCAGAAGCCTCTAGGACTTCCCCTCCCTCCCCCCAAAAAACCCCTGTATGATTCTTTGTTCTGGGTTCTGAGAGGAGAAGTTCCAAGTCCCCTGTAAGACTAAACGATGCTTGGGGTCAAGGACCATGTTCTCTTCCCCATCAAATGTGGCAGGCAGCCTCTTTAATAGTTCTCCCAGCTTCCACTAGGGCAGGCTCGACCCATAGGGGGCGCCCACACAGTACTGTTGAAGCTCCTGCTGGCTCAGGGCACTATGAATCACCCTAAGGGAGATGGGTCTGGGAACCAGTATGTGGCACCCAACTGCTCCAGCACCCTCCAGTGACCTGTGAAGACCCAGAGGGAGAACTTTCAGACCAGGAGAGAGGCTTCTAAGTTGGGGCAGGAGGGTGGGAACTCGGCAGCGACACCCAAGAAGGCGTCTGGACCTTCCCGGCTCACAGACGTGCCTGGGTGCTCACAAGGGTGCTCACAAGGATGCTCACAAGGGTGCTCACAAGGGTGCTCACGTTGTCACTGATGCTCCTGCACTTACTGGCTCAGGCTTTTAGGCAAAGCCCCAACCAAGCCATCCCTATATCCTTCCCCAAGTCTCTGAGAAAGAGTGATGAGTCAGCTGCGGCCATGAACTCACCCTAGGCAGTAAAAACAGAAAACAAGCAGGCTCTCCCGAAGGAAGGGGGAGGGGAGGGGGAGGGACAGGGATTTCCCATGCTGTGCAGAAGGCATCAGCATCGTTTGAAGTCCTCAAGAGTGAGGCAGCGTCCTTACGGCCCCTAGAAACTCAACCACATCAAAGCCACCCCAGGAAGGTGTCACATACAGTCACAGTCACACAGTGACCAACCGAGTCCCTCAAAGGAGCGCACAGTGACACACATGGTTGACTTGAGGCCATGACACCCAGAGACCCACTAGGCAGTGGCTTCTGAATGGTCCCACTGAAGCAAGCTCATTCAGACTCTCAGACACACGTGCAGACATCTCGGGGTCCCACATGGCCGCATATATCCATGACGGCTGTCTCCATGCAGTCACATGCAGATCACGAGCAACAAACCACAGCTATGTAGACAACCACCTCTGTCTCCATCTGCCCAGCGCCCGCTGGCTCTCAGAACCTGTCCCTGGGACTCACACACAAAGCACAGGGCAATTCTCATTTCTATGCACGTGGTTGCACCAACACAGCCACAAGGTCTCATGCAGCCACAACTGCATAGCTCCCACATGAGGTGCAGAGTCACACCCAAGTCACAGGGAGTCACACACACACATTCTGTTGCACACCCACCACATCCAGTTATACACTGATCAGATGGTCTCGGCCACATAAGGATCAGCCACACCATCACATACACCGTCACACAGACACATGGATCCATGAAACCTCTGGCACTCAGTTCTGATGGCAGTTGGGCCCTGGGGTGGGAGCCCGAGAGTGTGATTCACACAGTGCCCCACCCCTCCCTCCTCTTGGTGGCCCCTCCCTGGCATCCTCCTCTGTAAGCACTCACTGTATGGTGTTGGCCACGCTTTTTGGTGAGACCCCATACTTTGCCTTAGGGAGGCCTGAGTACCACCAACAATGCCTTCAGCACAATGCACTTGTACTGAGCCAGTGAATGAAGTGTTCTAAATAAGACCCCTATTTCCCATGGGGGGGGTAATCTACTTTTACACAAGAGAATTTGGTCTAAACACCTACCTGTTCCAGGCTTCAGCTCTAAGAACCTGCCCACATCCCACACTTGAATTCCTTTGGGAGGCTGGAGAGACGGCTCAGTAGTTAAGAACACGGGCTGCTCTTCCAGAGGACCCACGTTTGATTCCCAGAACCTACCTGAAGGCTCCCAACTAGCTGTAACTCCAGTTAGTTCTAGGGGATCTTGTACCCTCTGACCTCTGCAGGCACCCTGTAGTGCACAGGCACATATACAAAACACCAATTCATATAAAAAAGTTAAAATTTTCGAAAAGTTAAAAAAAAAAAGCCTCCTTTGGTTTATCAGGATTTGCAGGGCTGGGTGCTAAGTTGGGGGTGCTAACTGATTCTCACATGATTGACACTACTTATGACAGAGGTATGGGGGACAGACCCAGGAAAGACTCCTTGTGAACTTGGCCTTTTCTTTTTGGGGGGAATGAACTTTGAAAGATAGTTGGTTTAGGCCAGGTGTAATGGCACACACCTTTAATACCAACACTTGGGAGTCAGAGGCAGGCGGATCTCTGTGAGTTCAAGGCCAGCCTGGTCTACATAGTAAGCTCAAGGACAGCCAAAGCTACTAAGTAAGACCTTGTGGGGTGGCGGGTGGGGGGTGGGGGGGGGGGTGGGGGTGGTGAGGAATCAAAAACAAACAAACAAAACAAAAAACAAAAAGTCGGGTGGTGGTGGCGCATGCCTGCACTGGGGAGGTAGAGGCAGGCAGATCTCTGTGAGTTCAAGGCCAGCCTGGTCTACAAAGTGAGTTCCAGAACAGCCAGGGCTGTAACACAGAGAAACCTTATCTCGGGGGGAAAAAGAAAAAAAAAAAAAAAGGAAAAAAAAAAAAGACACACTGTACTAGAGTCTAAACAGCTGAGTTTTCATCCAATGTCGTATGTCGCCTTAGGCCAGTCTTGTCCCCTCCTGGACTCAGTTTCTTCATGTGTCTCCAGAGAGGCACTGTGCTGAAAAGTTTTCCCATCAAGTTGTTTATTAATATGCAAACTCCCAATCCCACCCCGTCTCTCCTGCTTCCAGAATTCAAAACCCGCTGGTTCTGGGGACCTCAGGTGTCTTCTAGCTCTAAGGCCCGTGGCAGTTGAGGGACTAGGGACTTAGCTGTCCAAGCATGAGGACCTGGCTTTGAATCCACATAAACCCTGGACACAGTATACATGCCTGTGATTCCAGTACCAGACAGGAGGAGACAGGAGTACCCTGTGGCTCCCTGGGCAGCAATTGAGCTGAGCTGGTGAGCTCCAGGTTCAGTGGACAGCGACTGAGAAAGACACCTGATGTTGACCTCTGGCGCGCGCGCACACACACACACACACACATGCATGCACACGCACGCACACACATGCACATGCACACACACAGGGACCATGGTAGTTGAGCAGCCCCACAGGGTGGAGGCTGAGGGCTTGTCCACAGGCTGCCAAGGGCCCCTCCCTACCCTGCTGGGCGCCTGGCACTCAGAGGCCACCACCACCTTCCAGGCTAAGCCACGTCATCTTGCTGGTTTGGAGGCTTGGGCCAGCTCAGAGTTTGTGGTTGAAGCAGGTGGTGACCGAGTCAGAACTTTCCAGCCCCACGCTCTGCAGAGGCTGGGTTTCCAGGGTGGGCTGGACTATCTGGGGATTCCTGCCACCCTTACAGGGGTAAGGATGCCAAGGTCCTCCAGGACCCAGGACAGACCTTGTCTCAATCCCAGGCCTGGGAGTGGGGTGACTGCCCAGGAGGGGACGCAGCAAAGGCAAGGAAATTTCCTGAGACCTCAGTGAGGGTTCTGTTTGGTTTTCCCTCAGTTTCTTCTGTTGAGTCAATCTGCTTCCTGATTCTATTTAGCTATTTTCCTGGTACTTAAGGCACAGAATCACACAACATTAGTGGGTACACAGCACATTCTTCTGGCCTATGATGCAGCCCCCAATCACACACATCATCACCAAAACTATGTTACTGGCTTTCCATGGGTCGGTGCTCTGCTGGGCCCACAGTATTTCATTTTATCTTCTAATAACCTCATGCACGGCGTGGCTGTTATTAACTCCATCCTACAGATAAGAAAAGTGAAAATTGGAAATCCTAAGCCACCTGTCCAGGGGCACTTAGCCAATAAACTAGAGAGTTGGGGTTCAAATCTCTTGCCCCTGCTTTAAAGCCCCATCCTTCAACTACTTCTCACAGCCTCCGTGGGAACCCCTCTACACACAGGGCCTTGCAGATACTTAACAAGACAGACTCTATGTCCATGTTGAAAGAAGCCTAAAGTTTAAAGCTCAGCTTCTCACTGCAGCAGAGGATACAAGATGCACCCAGGACAGGGAAGGACTTGGGATGTTCAGAAAGCACATTATTAAAAATTGCCTTATGTGGTACCTGGATCTACATTCCTGTGGCTTCTATTGGCTGTCTTGCATTCTGGCCTTAAAAGTCAGAGAGGGCCTGTCAGAGAACTCAGCAGTAAAGGTGCTTGTCACCAAGCCTGACAACCTGAGTTTCATCCCTGGGACCCATATAGCAGAAGGAGAGAGCCAACTTCCAAAAGTTGTCCTCTGACGTCCTCCCCAGTGGTGGAATGCGGGGGTGGGGGGTGGGGGTGGGGTGTGTGTGTGGGGGGTAGGTGTGTGAGCACACGGACACACACAAAGAAATAAGTGTAAAGAAAATTAGAATTTTTAAAAATCACAGAGTACTAGGGGTTGGAGTATAGTTCAATGCTAGAGTGTTTGTCTAGCATACACATGGCCCTGGGTTCCATCCCCAACACACAGAAAACAAAGCAAAATAAAACAGTCACACAGGCCAGGCAGTGGTGGCGCACACCTTTAATCCCAGCACTCAGGAGGCAGAGGCAGGGGATCTCTGTGAGTTCGAGGTCAGCCTGGCCACAGAGTGAGTTCCAGGACAGCCAGAGCTGTTACACAGAGAAACCCTGTCTTTTCAAACAAAAACAAAAACAAAAATAAAAAAAAAACAACACAAGAAACAAAAACAAAAACAAAAAACAGTCCCGCAGAATTAGTGGGCAGCACCTCATGGGTTTGCAGATAATTCTGACCTCCTACCCCCTTTGTGGGACCAGTTGCTTGTTTTGCTCCAAGTCTTGACTCTGTTCATTGTCCTGCCTGGCTGCTGGGGTGTGGCTTTGCTCTGGCCACCACCAATTCTCTTGCATGGCCCAGAGAGACCCATTAGCAGCTGGCCGTTGGTGTCTTCTCCATCTCTTCTCCTTTGTCCACTTAAGAGTCTATCAGAATGTTCTGGGAAAACCCTGAGAACTGCTCCCTGGAGTCAAGAGGCTGGGGTTCTAATCCCAGCTCTTTCACTTCATTGTGCAATGTTGGGCAAGGCCCTAGGCCACTCTGAGCACTGGTTTCTTCATCTGTGAAATGGGGACAGAAATACTTGCCCCACCTGACAGGGTGAGGCTTCGCTGAGATCCTGAGTGTGAAGGCATTCCACATGCCACCCAACAAGGACCCTCAGAGGACACAGGAGGAACTGAAGGTGACTTTAGGAGTGGCTGGACAATCAGAGTCGTCCTAAGCATCTCAGGATGCAGGAGGCAGTGTCAGATGCTGCCTGTGGGAATGGGGAGCTGGGAAAGGCCTGGCTTTGGACCTGCATGAATTCTACCGCCTGGAGTAACCCCTCCAGCCATCACCAAGTCCTCTGGGCCCAAATGACATAATAACAAGGCCAGACTCCTGGGCTTTTAATTTTCATTTTGCTTTGGTTTTGAAACAGAGTCAGTCCCATGTAGCCCAGGCTGGCCTCAAACTAGCTGAAGCTGATTTTGAACTTCTGATCCTCCTGCCTGGACTTCTCAAGTGCTGGGATTACCAGCTTGTGCCACAACACCTGGCTTTATGTGGCCCTGGGGATCAAACCCAGGGCTTTGTGTGTTCTAGGCCAGTATTCCATCAAGTGAGCTGAGCTTTTTAGCCTTGGCTTTTGTTTCTTGAGACAGGGTCTTACTATGGAGCCCAGGCTAGCCTTGAACTTTCGTGTGTGTGTGTGTGTGTGTGTGTGTGTGTGTGTGTGGTGTGTGTGTGTGTGTGTGCCAGTGTGACTATCCATGCACGCCCATGCTGAGGGTAGAGAAGTATATTAGGTGTCATATTCTATCATCACTCTACACCTTTTTTTCTTTTTTTCCTTTGAGACAAGATCTCTTGCAGACACTGAATCTTGCCATTTCAGCTAGGCAGACTGGCCAGTGAGAGTTCCTGAGAGCCGCCCATCTCCACCCCCCAACACTGGGGCTAGTGGCATGTCCAGCTTTTCCATAGGTGCTGGGATTTGAACTCAAGTCCTCTTGCTTTCACAGCAAGCCCTCTTAGCCACTGAGTCACCCCCAGCCCTCAACCCCCAGCCTTGAACCTTTGATCCTCCTGCCTGGGTCTCCTGAGTGACAGGCCTGTGCTGCCACACCCAGAATACAAAGACCTTTGAAATCAGGTTGGGTCTGGCACCGGGCATCCGGGCGGGTTCGGTGGGTGAGCTGAGGAGGGCGTCTGGATATGGGAACCCCAGACCGCGTGCAGCTACTGGGTAATTTACTGAATCTTCACAGTCCTCAGAGCCAGGCTTGATTGTGTCACTTCACAGATGTGGAAACTGAGACACAGTGACGTTTTACTCGTCCAAGTCACTGCAGGGTGGAGGCAGGATTAGATTCAGACTGACCGGGTCTCCAAGCTGGTGTGCTCCACCTGGCTGCATTGGGGGAAAGGCCGGTTTCCAAGCTGTTCTTCCCAGAGGAACAGCGGAGGGAGACGGAGCAGCTGAGGGAGACGAGCAGCCAAGCCCTTTGGCAGAAACCGATCTCTTGAATGTCACCCTGTGGCCTCAACAGAACCCGTGCCACTGGGATTTCTGATAGAACAAAGTCACACACACACCCACACACACTCAATGTCATCTATTTATTTAGTTCATGTTCACAAATTGTTTAGCACGTGTCAGCCCTGTGCTAGGTGCCATGTTCACACCTTGCAGGACTCTATCTATGTCTTGGAGCAAACCCCACCTAGAGCATGTGACTGGAAGAGAAGAAGCTGCCCTTCTAGGGAAAGCCAAGGGGCAAAGGCTGTACAGTCCTCTGCGAGGGGACTCTGATGGGATGCTGGAATACAAACACCATCCAGAGAAGCTAAAAGCTGAAGGGCAGCTTGGTGTAGTGGCCTCCGTCTGTGATCCCAGCACTTGGGAGACTGAGGTCAACCTGGGCTATAGAGTGAAACCCTATCTCAAAATAACCAGAGCTTAAGGCCAATGTGGTTCTGTTCATGTCAAAGTCACCAGCAGACAGAAGCAGCAATCAGAGGTAAGAAAACTAGAAGGAAAAGTATGGACATGATGAGTGTGCAAGCCAGGGTGTCTAAGGAGGGAGGGTCCCTCAAGGGATGCCTGAAGAATTCTGTTTCTTAGCCCAAGTACCTAGTTTATAAGTACTGTGTAGCCCTGGCTGTCCTGGAACTCGCTCTGTAGACCAGGCTGGCCTCGAACTCAGAGATCTGCCTCTCTCTGCCTCCAGAGTGCTGGGATTAAAGGTGTGTGCCACCACCACCCAGCATATTGTGTGCTTTAAATTCACTAATTTCCCCACAATCACACACACACACACACACACACACACACACACACACACACACACACATACACTGTGTGACTGAACTCACTGAGTGGACTCTACACCAGTCTCCCCTGTGTGCTCTAGACTCTGCACTGAACAGGTTCATAAGAAGAGCACACTACCTAGTGTGATAGCAGTCACCTCTAATTCCAGTACTGGGGAGACTGAAGCCCAAGGCTACATGGTGGGACCTTGTACCTAGAAAGAGAGAGGAGGTGAAGGGAGGGAAGGAGGGGGAGCAAGCTGGAGCCCCAGGGGTCCAACCCAGACAGCACCTTTTCCAAGGCAAGACTTACTCCCTGAAGTGCTCAGGGTCCAAAAGAGTCAAAAGTTTTTTCCCCCCAAGTTCACTGGCGGAGCATCTGCCTACCATGCACAAGGAAGGCCCCAGCACAACACAAATAAATAAATAAATAAATGGGAAAAACTGAAATAGACAAAACAAAAGAAACACCACTTCTTTTCCAGGATTGGCTGGGAAAATCTGAGCCCCAGACTCCAGAATTTGCCCCCTCCCCCACGCCTTCTCTCAGCCCAGCATAAACCAGAGTGGAGCCAGGAACACTGAGTCAGAAGGCCTGCTCTGGAAAGCCAGCTCTGTGAACACAAGTCAGGTTTTCCCTGACAAGACTTTTCAACTCGAGCCTCAGTGTCTTCATCCGTAAAATGGAGCCAGTAAACCATGTACTTCACAAGTTGTTACAAAGCCCCAGTGCCAAAAGCTTTAGGGGATACTGTGGGCATGGCATATGTTTTAATACTTACTTTATTTTTTCCTTTTTGAGGTGTGGGGCACAAGTCATGTCACACATATGCAGGTCAAGAGAACAACTGGAAGGAGCCAGTTCTCTCCTTCCACCAAGCGGGGCCTGAGCCATGTTGCTGGCCCATATTGCATACTTTTAAATCCTCAGGTATCTGTCTCCCACCCCAACCACTTAATTTTTCAGGAGGGACTCAGAACAAATCCTTACTCTGAAAGTCTCCCCAAGCCTCCGCTTCCAGTGTCCTAGCCTGGATCTTCAGGTCTGAGCTTCACAGTGATTCCAGGAGCAAGTTTACCGAGTTGTAGGAAGCCAGGCCGGGGAGGTGGCATTCCAGGCGGCATGGCAGCCAGTGAGTCAGGGCTAGGGCGGCCCTTTCTGGGTCCCTGGAGGTGGGGGAGGGCTTACCTCTCTGGCTCTGGGCCCAGGCTGGGTTGCTCATTTGCATAAATCTGCATGTATGTTAAGTTTCACCTGCTTACATTGGCAGGGCTGGGAAAGACACCTGTGCAAAGGGATCCAAGCGCGCGTGGCTGGCTGCCTGCTGGGGCATCAACCCGAGTCTCGGTCTGTGCTTCATGGACCCATCAAATGCTTTGAAATCTCTGAACCCATGGCTTCTTCCCTGGGCTCCCCTGGTTGCCTAGGCCAGGAACTTCAGCCACTTTACCCCTCCATCCATCGAGCCCACTTGGGGGTTGTCTTTGAGACACTTTTTCTTGGCTCCCTTCCTCTCTGTTCCCTCTGCCACCATACCGTTGGGGGATTCTCACCTCACTGAATACCTGACCCGTTGCAAGTGCCTCTTCCTCAATTCTCTACCACCTGACCCCCTTCCCCAATCTGCCAGGGTACCCAAGGCGCCCCTGGGACGTTCCTCTGCTTCTATCCAGGTCCTATTTTCCCACTGCTCAAGGCCATCCCAAGCTTTTGGGGGAACACTGAGACCCTTCACAGTGCACGGCCTCCCTAGCTCCCGCCACTTTCTTACCCTGCAGCTGCAGCTGGGTGAACAGAGGCCCTGTGCATGCTGTTTCTGTGCCTCAGTTTCCTTACCTGTGAAACAAGAATAAGAATAGAACTCCCTTCCAGGGGTGTGCAGCACATGAATTCCAGTAGTGACTAGTCATTTATTAATATTAGTTCTTTTTTCACTGCCTTCATAGAGGACACTGACCTCCCGGAGTCTCCTCCTCCCTCTCTGGCCTTCCCCTGCTCTTGCTGAATGATTCTCCTCTGGAGAAGACAGTCTCCTGGCAGTTACAATGGCCAGCTGGCTGAGGATTCCAAGTGCAGCTTTTAGAAAGGGTATTTGGCCCTTTGGTGCCTCGATGACCTCATTTGTAAAAAGGGGGATAATGTAGATATCTGTATTAGATATCAACTCTACCTTACATAGAAATATTGTGATAAAGAGAGGCATTTAAATCCTTAGCAGAGTGCTTGGCACACAGACAACATACAATGGTGCAATCATGACTGTTATCCAAAACACAGGACTCAAATTCCTGTAGTGTCCCTTCTGCCTTTAAGACCCTGAGACAGGCTCCCCCACGTCCCTTAGTGCTGTCTCCAGATAACAAGCCTTCATCCGGATCCTCCGGTGTCCCAGACATCCAGAGGACCAGAATCCAGTCCTCCAGCTCCTTTGTGTGGAAAGCAACAAAGGTCCCATTGGGTTGAACGACGGTTGTGAATATAGGCTCAGCTCCCCCTCCACAGTAATTTTGAGGCACGTGCCATCCAGAACTTGGGCTGCAGAGAGCTAATGGACAGTCGCCACCGCCTCCCCCTCACACCCATGTATACACAGCACAGAGGCTGGGAGGAAGGGCGGTCCAGTCCAATCGGCCTAAGCTGCTGCAAATGTTAACAGTGCATTTCCACATTGTATTCACTTTCCCGAGGAGGCTACTGACCCTTGGCACAGCCCCCACCCTACATCACAGACTCCTCTGCCCATTCTCTTCTCTCTCACCACCTTCTCCAGCTCCTTTCAACAGCAGTTGAAAGAACTCCAGACAGGGTGATCCTCTTCCAACTGGAACTGCAGAGGGTTTTCGGTGATGGGGGAGATGTAGGAGACACTGTTTTTACTTCGAACGACCACATGGGCCTTGGTCCCTCCTCCTGGACAACCTTCCCCGTTCTTTAGCCCAGTGAGGGTGGGCTTGAAAGAGAGGGAGAGGGTGACAATGAACTGCTTCTAACCTTCTCTCTGTTGACCCTCCTGGTGTAAGCAGAGTCTTTGGGGATTTTGTTTCTTGTTGGGCAGGTTGTGTGTCGGTTTTTGCAGACATGATTATTTGTCTCATTTTGGGAGTGAGGACTGATTTTGCAGGGCTCCCCGGGCTATCTGAAGTGGCTCCCCAAAGCGATATTCTCCCATCTTCCCAAACCCAGAGCTACAGAGGTGAGGCGGGTAGTCCCCAGGTCTCTGCAGTTCAAAACAGCATCCCGGGATGGCCAACACCCTACCTCCTTTTAAATAAAGAAAAAAGAAAGTGCAGACTGACAGGGAATCTGATCTCCAGTGTCCGTGTGAAAGCAACAGTCCCCACCTGTATGGAGACCCTTTGCTACCCCAGGGGGTCAGGAAGGCGGGGTGAGCCTGTGTGTGTTTAAATGGTGGCATGTGCAGTGCATGTGAAGTGGCTGTGTGTGTGTGTGTGTGTGTGTGTGTGTGTGAAGGGTATGGTCACCTATAAGCGTGTGCCGGTCCTTGTCTGTGGGTTCTGCTCTGTGTGGTGGGTAACCCCTGCACACACTGGTTCATCATCCGTTGCCCGTTACAGGCATTTTCTAGCTCCACGTCCCCTTCCAGCCTTCACCTACGGCTGGCTGGAAAAGCGGAAAGCGGAAAGCCGGAATTTCTGTGCGGTACTGGAGTCTGAGGAAGTTTGCAGACCTAGCCAAGCCGCCTTCGGACCAGACCCAGGGAATTCGTTGCAGGCGGGTTGGCCTCCTGTTAGCTTGCAAAGTTCTTGAGAGTGTCTGGCGCTCGCTCCGCCGGGATGTCCTCTACCAGGCCGGCTCCCCGTGAAGGGCTCTCTGTCCACTGGTGGCCCCTGTGGGACACTCTGCCGAGAAACCCTGCACCACCCACCCGGGTCCAACCTCAGTCCCCGTGCTTGGGGAAGCTCAGCACCGAGTGGCCTGGGAGCCACCGAAGCACTTTCTTCCAGCACTCCCGACTTGGAGTAACCGTTTTCTTTTGGGGACCGTGTCCTGGTCCAAGAATTACTATTAGTTGAGCTCTTAGCATAGGTGACTTTTCATATTCTTGTGTATTTAAAATGCCCGGGTCAATCTCAGGTAGACTTCTTGAAGTTACACAAAGAAAACAGGGAATGCAGGAGTGGGGTGGGGTTGTCGCTGAGATCGTGTGAGGGTGAGGGAAGACTCTCCTAGGAGCCCCGCGCCAAGCGGTTCCTGGACCGGGTAGCGCTGACCCCAAGACTTCTCCCCTCCTGATCCACGGGCAGCATCTTTAGGATTATTTGGAAAATAACACGTAGAAAAAGCTCTGTAGGGGGTGGGGCGGGCGAAAGTGGAAGTGGACACAAAGGAAAGCCCTAGGCAGGACTTCAGAGGCCTTCAGCTGCCACTCAATTACCACGGCTCGCCAAATGCTCCATCAGAAAGAGGAAAGGGGACCCGGTGGTTCTGAATCTCACGCAAAATGGGATGAGGGACGCTATCTTCTACAAGGCGGCTCCTTCCCCAGGCCTCCGGAACCCGGGGCGCTACCACAGTGCAGAGGCATCCGGATTGGTGGGAGGCTGCTGCAAGATTGAATTATTTAATTTCCCCCAAACCGAATTACAAAGGCCCCTCCAAATAGAACTTTAAAGCTTGCTGAAAACAGACAACAACAAAACCAAGATTTCATTTCGGAGCTGGGACCACGGTGGAGGAGAAAGGGCGTGTGTAATTCCAAAGTGACCCCCAAGCCCGCAGAAATCTGGTGGGGAGTGAGAATCTCTATTTCCCTGAGCAGATCGGTTCGGGTGCGGACTGGACTTGTAGTTTCAGAACTCCACACCTGACCCAGGTAGCACAAGCCACCCTTACACTGTACTGAGCCCAGCGAACGAGCTGGGAAGCCCTGTGCATTCGCACTTGTTTGAGCCTAGCCTTGGCTGTGAACTGCCGGGAAAGCTCGCTGTTACGGAAGAGGATGATTCTGCTACAGGAGGAACCCGGACACAAAGCAGCCTCAAGCAATATATCCTTCTGCCTGCAAGTTAATAAAACCCAAGCGTGAGCCGGCCATAGTGGCACAGGCCTTTAATCCCAGCACTTGGGAGTCAGGGGCGGATGGATCTCTGTGAGCTGGAGACCAGTCTGGTCTACAGAGCGAGTTCCAGGACAGCCAGAGCTACACAGTGAGACCCTGTCTCAAGAAATAGAAAAGACCCAAGCATTTGCGAATGTGCATTGAGCACCAAGGGAATCCACCAAGGTTGCCCCAACTCCCCAGGCTCCCCTGCTACCTACCCCATGCCTTGCCACTGGCTCTTCAAAGCAGATTAGTTAGTTCCTACTTTTGTGGGCTGCAGGAGCTATTTGTAGTAACAGAAAAGGTTAATTTGTCCTTCCTTCCTTCCTTCCTTCCTTCCTTCCTTCCTTCCTTCCTTCCTTCCTTCCTTCCTTCCTTCCTTCCTTCCCTTTTCATCTCCTTTCCTCCTCCTTAGTTTTATGTTCTTGGATTCTGGATTTTGCAAACAACAGAGGTTTAGCATCTCAGTCCAGCCCCTCCTTTCCTTTGGTAGGAACTGGCTGACCAAGCCAGCTCCTTGGAAGCTGAGCTGGGATGGGAACCCGGTCTTCCCTTCCCCACTCTCATCAAACACTGCTCTCCCTAGCCCACATGCCATCACTTCTACTTTTCTTAAGGTTGAGAGGATGACTTCTGTTTTGAGGGACCCCTCCCGGGGCGGGGGTGTTCCCACTTAAGATGTTCAAGGTCCAGCAAGTGCTCGGGTTCCTCATCCTCTGGGAGGTGGGATGAGGCTGCTGATGGTTGAAGGAGAGAGGTAGCAACTACCTCCTTAGCAGGGTTTCCCTGAGGGTGCAGAGCTTATAAATCTCTTGACTTCAGGGTGCGCCTAAGAGCATGGGAAAGCTTAGAAGAGCCATTCACTGGGGACCTTACTTTGGAGGGGATCCCAAAGCCGTACACTGCAGAGCCTGCCAGAACACCTACCTCTGCCCTTGTTAGGTCCAGCACAGAAAGGCTTCTGATTGCCTGACTCTGGAGGTGTCCTCCATCATCCTTTCCATTCTAGCTTCAAAACACCCCCTTATGAAACCTGCCCTGACAGCCAGCCCCACCTCAAAGGGCATTCTCTTCCTTTGATTCATGCAGTCAGAGAGGCTATCCTTGGGAACACAATGGAGGCCTCCCTTCTGAAAAACAGGACAGCCAGCTTGGCAGTGGTAGTGCACACACCTTTAATCCCAACACCCAGGGGGCAGAGGCAGGTGGATCTCTGTGAGTTCTAGGCCAACCTGGTCTACAGAGCGAGTCCCAGGACAGCCAGAGCTACACAGAGAGACCCTGTCTCAAAACAAAAGCAAAAACAAAAAACAAAACAGGACAGTGCTAGAGAAAGGAAGGCTTGGAAAGCAATGCCCTCAGAAGTTCATAGCCCCAGCTCGAAGGCATGACTGGAGCCTGGGGAAAGGTGGTCCCACATGAAAATAACAGTTACCCACCATGCAAACTTCCCCAGCCAACTTGAAAAAGAGGGTCTAGTACGGAGCCCCCTCATCAGAGCTCTAGGATTACAGGGTAGAAAACTCTATTCCAATACGCAAAAACTTTATGCCAAAATGCAAGCAGGCATTTTCCTGGAGAAACTAATTTCTGTCCTATGGGGGGGGGTTTAAAAGCAGATTACTTTTATCCTGTCCAAGAGTTTCAGTAGTCCCTATACATTCCCTGGGATGTTCTCTTTTTACTTATTTTTATTTTATTTGTAAGGGTGTACTGTCTGTGCACAACTTATGTGTGTGCCTGGGAACCAAAGGCCAGAAAAGGGTGTCACATGCCCATATGGAACTGGAATTGCATATGGTTGTGAGCTGCCCTGTGGGTGCTGGGAATTGAACCCAGTCCTCTGGAAGAGCAGTCAGTGCTCTTCATCTCTCCAGGCCCAGTCTTGGCTTTTTCTCTAATAGCTGTCTTCTTTCCCAACATCCTAACATTGCTACATTTCCTCTGAGCCCTAGTTGTGTGTGTGTGTGTGTGTGTGTGTGTGTGTGTACACAAGTGTGAAGATGGCTTGTACAACAGAGGGATCTGTGTGGACTTGTGGGCTAAGGGATAGAACTGGGCAGTGGTGGTGTGTGCCTTTAATCCCATCACTACAGAGACAGAGGCCATCAGATCTCTGAGTTCAAGGCCAGCCTGGGCTACAGAATTAGTTTAGGACAGCCAATACTACAGAGAAACACTGCCTCTAAAAACCAAACCAAACCACAACAAAAGAACTGTCTCTCATTATGTGAAACAGCTTAGGTATGTGGGGGAAAGGTATCTTCCATAGGGTAGGTACATGAACATATATATTTATATGTTTGGATTGCCTTATTTTTGAGACTGAATATCAATGATTTGGCTTGTAATACATATGTTGAAGGCAAGCACAGTGCTTTTTAAATTAAAAAAAGTTATACTTATTTGTTTTGTGTTATGTGTATGTATGTGGGTCCATGCACAACAAAGCCCACATGTGGAGGTCAGAGAATAATAGCTCTTGGGAGTCTGTTCTTTCCTCTATGTGGGTTCTGGGGCTCCAACTCAGATTGTCAGGTTTGATTGGCAAGTGCCTTTATCTGCTAAACCATCTCGTCAGCTTTAATACTGATAAGTATAGTATTCAAAGAGTCGCTCATATTTGGAAATGCAGATGTACATGTGCCACACCTTAAAGTCTGTGTTTCCGCCTGGCAGTGGTGGCGCATGCTTTTTATCACAGCACTCAGGAGGAGGCAGGCAGATCTCTGAGTTTCTGGCCAGCCTGGTCTACAGAGCGAGTTCCAGAAGCAAAGGCTTCATACACAGAGAAACCCAGTCTGGGGGGAGGGGAGTGTGTGTGGGGGTTCAGGGCCCCGAGTCTGTGATTGCAGGTTCATTAATGAGCCTCTTTGCGTAGAGGGGTATTTGTATATGACAGCATATTTGTGGTGCTTAGATGACGTCCCCGTGTATTTTTGCACATGTGGCAATAGAGGCTTGAATGCATGGATACAAGTTCATCAAGGCCTTGTGTACTGTTTAGAGGCAGGTCCTGCACACAGCCTGGAAGTGCAAAGGAGCTAGCCGTATTTTCTGTGTCCTCTCAGGAGCCACCAAACTAGATTCACCCCCACTCCCAGATTTTGTCCCAGTTCATGCGAGGCTACAGTTTGAGCAGAGTGCCAGGAAAGGCGGGGCTCAGCACAGGCGAATCCCAGACAGCAGATTCCCTCCTGCAGCCTCAAGGGCCTGAAGGAGCTGTGGTGTCGCAACCAAACCGGGGCCCCTGGCGGAAGCGGAAACCTGCACTGGGGGTGGTGAGGCGCAGTCGCGGCGGTCGCGGCGTGCCAGGCTCTGGGCACCCGGCGGGGGCGTGCGCGCCACGCGCGTGCGGGGCAGGCTGGGCGCCAGGCGGCACCCTCCAGGCCCCAGCGTCTGTTTACCAACAAACTGCCATAGCTCAGCAGCTACGCATTCCGACGCGCTGAATAAGCAGCCGGCGCTGGCGATCTGCTTTCCACTCCCTCGCAGAGCCAAGGCAGCGTGGGGCCGTGCGGACCCGTGCGACCCGTGCGACCCGCAGAGCGCGGGCACAGGTTCCGAGTCCGCGCAGCGTCCCTGGTCACCGCGCAGCTTCCCGCGTTTGTTGGCCATCCCAGGCCCAATTTCCTAGCACTTTGGACATTGTTACCGACATTTCCTGACTCCACTTGTCCCCAGCAACTTGGAGTAGGAGCCGAGGTGCACCGCCGGGAGCTCGTGCACTGTACCCCTCCGGTTTCCCCGGTGTGTGCTAACTCGGGGGCGGGCCCAGCTCTGGGCCTCTATGAGGTCACCGTGCGATAGCCAATCCCGGGTGTCTAAGTGGGCGGGGGACTCCGTGTGGTCCCGGGAACCGAACCCAGAGGAGAAGATGGGGGCCCAGAACTTGGGGGGAGGGGAAAAGTCATGGGGCACCCACCAAACCCCTTTCTCGGGTGCGAGCTCTCCTCCAGAAGAGGCTCCGAGATACATTCTCCCTGGGAGCTGAAGTGTGGGGGTGGCTTGCTGGGGGTGGGGGTTCATCTGCCTCAGTTCTGGAGACTTTGAAAGGTGTTGACATAGAGAGTAGACGGCGTGCAGGGCCACGACCTAAGCCCTGTGGCCTAGCACGGGCCGCAATGACCTCTTTACCCTGTCCCCTTCCTGGCCGCGATACCTCCAACGTTGTCTTCCCGGACCTCGCCCCCGCCCCGTCGGTAGTGGCTGCCTACCCGCTTGGCCTGTCCCCCGAAACCGCAGCTTCCCCCTATTTGCCCTACTCCCAGCCCTATGGCCACCTCCTGTCCTTTTCTTACCCTGGGCCAGCAACCCCAGGAAACTCCTACCTGGCCAGCCAGCAACTCTCGGCGGCGCGGTCTCAGCTCTTCCACCGGCCAGCTGAACACCCGCAGGAACTTGAAGCAGGTAAGTGTGGCCACGGAGGCTCTTCTCACCTCTGGAGTCTGAGTTATGTTTTCATAAATTTCGCCCTCTTCTGCGTGCACGCAGCTAGCGGGATTCAAACGTTACTCGGATTCCACGGAATCTGCGGTAGAGGGGAGGGAGAAGGGAGGGGGGAGGAACGGAGGAGTAGATCTAGGTTTCCTTTTAAAAATCCGACCTGGTTTCGATTTGCAGTTATGTGAAGCCAGCGGGGAGGGCCCCCTACCCCAACCCCCTGGAGGAGTGGAGTTGTGAGTGTATCCAAGTGTAACGGAAAACTACCTTAATCTAGATATGGGAGTGGAGACCTAACTCTTTTCCCGCGATTCTCCCCATCCTTCACCCCCTTCCCGACATCAGCCTTCTTAAGTCCTGGTCCCAGAAACCAGCATGCAAGCAAACACCACTGAACAGAATCAATTCCCAGCTGGAGGTAGGTAGGCAACTAGGCGGGGCTCCTTCTCGGTTTCTGGGCCCCACCCCCTTTTTTTCTAGAGGTGCCTAACCTTGTCTGGTAGCTGGCCCCTGCAGAATCTGCGTGTAGGACCCTACCAACCGTTGTTCAAAGCATGAAGTTACAGGTTGGTCAGTCTCAAGGTCTTTCCCTGGCCACTTCAGCCTTTCACCTAAGCCATCCCTTAACTTTGGAATAGAGCAGGCCCAGCTCCTACTGCTGCCTGCAGCAAGTCCGAGCTCCAGAGAAAGGGCTCACTGGAAGGCCTCGGTGAAGGCGAGGGACTAGCTGGCCTTCCTAGGCCTGACCTTCGCATAGCCGAGACTGCAAGGATGCCATGCATAGACCCAGCTGTACCGGCTTCTCAGTCCCATTGCGTTGCTCCGATTGTCCTTGGCATAGTCCCCAAAGATGCACATCTCTCTGCCAGATGACTTCACAGTAGTCACCCCCAAACCAAGATGTTTCTCTCCTTTTCTCTTGTTACTCTGACATGAACCCCCAGAAAGGGAAGTCACCCTTAGAATGGGGTCTCCAATTCCTGGTTTTATGGTTGGAGAGACTGAAGCAGGAAGAAAGGATGCAAATTCATTTTCCTTGAGGAATGGAGCCAGGAAAGGGGATTTTAGGGAACTTCTTAGGACCCCAGAAAGTTAACCCTTTCTGTGGCAGAACTGGGGGTGGGTCCTGCTGGGTTGCTGGGTCTGGTTGGAGGAGGGACAAGGGGGGGGGCAGGGTTTTACATCCCTCTTGCACTTTTCTTTTTAGATATGCTAATATACACTGGGGAAGTAGGATCCTGAGTTTGAGGATAGCCTAGGCAACTTGATATATATGATGGGTGTGTACATGGGGACAACGTGCGTTTTGGGAACCTGACCTTACCTGGGGAGAACTATTCTGGGAATAAGGTGGAGTTGTCGGGCCTGTCTTCCGTATTCTGCCTTCCCTTGCTTGGTCTAAGAACAATAGAGTGGAGAATTCTTTCCATTACACGCTTTACCCGGATCCAACGAAAAACCGCAGGCGCTCCCGCGTTCACAAGCAAGTACGTCTTTAAAACAGACCTTAGCACTTCATTATTGGAACTGTGTGGACCCCCGTTCCTGAATGAATGATCGGAGAATGATAAAGGGTTTGGGAGTCTCCTAAACCCACACTATGTGTGCAACTCTGGCCCAGGGAGGCGCTTGGCTCGAAGAGAGAAGAGAGCCTCACCAACACCCCGCTAAGGCTGCGGGTGCGGCGGCCGCGCCTCCAGCGAGGTCCTAAGGATCCGTTATCGTGACCGGGGTAGATCCAGTTGTGACTTGCCACAACTAGTGTGGAGAAAGGCAGCTGTCCCGGAAGGCACCTGGAGGGTGATCTGCTCTAAGAGTCCAAACTTCAGCAGTCCAAGCTGTCTTCCTTCTCTCTCTGCCCGTCACCACCCGAACTGCGCGGTCCGTGCAGCCAAGGACGCGCGGGTGGTCGCTTGGCTGCCAGCCCCGGGCGGGCGAGCGGTGGGGTCGAAGCAAGAGAGGCGAGGCGGGACACGCTCGGGCAGGAGCGGAAACCCAATGCCTTTTCTGGGAACTGGCTGAGGTTGGGGTCGAAGGGCAGGATCTGAGAGCCCGCAGCCCCCATGGCCACGGGTGAGAGATGCGGAGGAGGCGAAAGCTGAGGTGACTGGGGCCTGAGGGCGGGGACCCTGAGGTGTGTCGGGTGAACCCAGCTAGGGATGGATGGGGAGCGGAAGGACAGAGGTACTCGCTCTCTCGTCTGGGGTCTTCACAGCAGGCACGCAGGGAATGAGGCGACTGTCACCCGAGTATTTTGTCATCTTGGGCAGGCATTTTGCCTCTTCATCCACCTACTTCTCTCATCCTGTGGGCAGTCTTAGTATCCCGTAGAGTGGTCCAGGTTGGGACAAAGATTTCAAGAATGGAAACCCAAGGCCTCAATCCTGGCGCTACAACCGGCAGCAGAGCTTGGAGAACCAGGCTGCCAGGCAAGGGTGGGGTGGAGCGGTGTGGAGGGACAGGACCAGATCTTATGCCACTGCCCTGCAGCTCGGCCAGAAACGATTTGCATTGAGGGTTACTACGTTTTCTGGACCTAGCCACTTCCCCTGCCATGAGGGAACAGTTCTGTGCTTGCAACCTAGAGGAAAACGGGGCTATCACACATCAATCTGACTTCTAGATCCCTGAAAAAGCCTCCTCTGAGCCAGCAGACGGTGGGGACGAAACGGACGGTCACTTTTACTGCAGGGTACGCTAAGGTTCACTTTTCCCCCGCCTTGCTACTGGCATTCAAGGGAAATTTATACAGACCCCTTTTGGAAGCCAGAGGGTGCCGTGCCGACACTACCGCTGAGTTTTGAGTATTGCTTTTCGGTTCCTTGGGCCTTGGATTAGCTGTCCTCCTCATTGTCAGACCTTAGCTCAGCCCTCCAGGAGTCTTTTATCCGACTCTGTTCTAAGCAGGTACCACCCGCAGCTGCTGAACTCTGACCTCCCACTGCGGGAGCCAGGGTATCCTTGCTCAGGGCCCTTAGTGTTTTCTGTTCTAGGGTCTTACAATGGTAGCCTCACCAGGGCAAAAACTGCAGCTTGAATTCACTGTCGCCAGTGGACATAGGCCCCCCCCCCCCCCCTGCATACACACGGAGACCCAGGTTGATGGTGTTGGCTGCGCTGGTTTTGCTGATTCCCCGTGGCATGAGTCTATGGAAATGCTTGACTTACCTGGTCACTCCACATGCTTACAACAGTCTTCTGCTGCCTCGCAGAATCAGAGAAACCGAAGCTGTCCCTGGAGCCCTGCCAGCAGCCCCTGACCAGGCAGCTGCGCGAACCTAGAACCATCTACTCCAGCCTGCAGCTGCAACATCTGAACCAGCGTTTGCAGCACACGCAGTAACCAGCCCTGCCCAAGAAGGCTCAGCGGGCAGCGCATCTTGGACTCACCCAAACCCAGGTAGGACCAATCCCACCCCCGAGTGCAAAGCTTCCTAGTCCCTGGTCTCTGAGAACCCACAGAGGAGTCCCATGGTTCTGCTGACACCGCTCTCCATGGAATGCCCGCTGCAAGGGCTGGGGGCATATACTAGAAGTGAATTGGGCACGAGAAGAGGAGGGCACCCAGACCGGAAGTTGAGACTGAGGGACTTCCAGAACTGGAGGGCTGGAGCAAAGGTTCTCAGGACTCACTCTCTGTAGCTAGGTCCCTTTCCCATTCTCAACCTTTTTACAGACACTTCTCTCCTGTCCTCTTTTCTTCCCAAAGGTAAAGATCTGGTTTCAGAACAAACGCTGCTCCAAATACAAGAAGCTCCTGAAACAGAACTCTGAGGAGCAGGAAGAAGACTTCTCTGGGAGACCCCCCTCCCTGTCTCCCTGCTCTCCAAAGCTTCCGTCCATCTGGGATCTACTCAAGGCAGGCGCTCTGCCTACCAGGGGCTACGACAGTGCCTTCAGAGCCTGGTATCAGCATCGCCCGCCAGATGATCTGCTTCTGCCTCAGATGATCTGAGTCTGGAGAGGGGCTGGTCAGGCTCCAGCTCTCCTGTCAAGCCCAGGACCAGCACACCTGCTTCCCTTCTGGGGGGAGAGGAAACTAGCTCCAGATGGATTTTCTCAAGACAAGAAGCGAAAGGAGAAGAAAGAACGGAGTGGAAGTCTGAGCTCTCCCAGCCAGATAGCTAAATCAAAGGCTTTCGTCTTTGCAACTGTCCCCAGTGCTGCTGTGGACCAGGCATCTCCCCACAGTGGGACAAAGGCTTTAGAGAGAGCTTCGCTGGCTAGTGTTCAGACTGCTCCAGTCTTGACACCCCATCCCTCTTCAAATGACTGCAGCCCCACCACAGCCTAGGATCGAAGCCAGGGAAAAACAAATATTATTTCTGGCCTGCACCTTGGGCCCTACCAGCCTATCCATGAACAAAACCGGAAGTGGACACAGAGTCTCTGTTGTTGACCACCATCAAGCCCTGTTTCTCATCTACCGGTTGTCGGTGGTGGTCAGCCTGTTACCTCTCTAACCCGAGGTGTGGTCCAATGGTAGAGTTAAGTGCTTAACATGTAAGAGGTCCTGGCACCAAAACAAAAGTATGGAGTGCTGACCCATGGGCACTTTGTAGTTCTCTCTTTTAAAAGGTCTTCTGTCCCATATCTACCCATTTTGAGTTGACAAGTCCTGGGCTTAATCATCCATCTAATTCAACAGGTATGTATTAAGAACATAGGCCCCTCCATACTTGATACCTAACAAGTTCACCTGCACATATTCTTGGAAGCCTAGACAGAGACATGGGACAAACATTTTCTGGACCCATGCAGGCATAGCTGCCTCCATGATGGGGTAGGCTTAGCACGTCAACTCCTCACAGTTGCCTCTATTCAAGAAACTGTTCGAATTCACCATTATTCTGTCCGCAGCCCCAGGCACTTGCCATCTCTCAAATCACAAGCTTCAGAGATTAAAGTGTATACAAAACAAAACAAAACAAAACAAACCCCTCAGAGTCATGGGTGTTAGGCATGTTTGTCCCCCTGGAATCATCCTGGTTGTTGCTGGTTGCTCATCTTTTCTCTGTCATCTGATACATCTTCCCCTTGACCAGAAGTCATAGACACTAGATTCTTTTTTTTTAATGATTTATTCTTTTTATTTTATGTGCATTGGTGTTTCGCCTGCACATATGTCTGTGTAAAGGTATGTGGGTTCTGCGAATTGAACCCGGGTCCTCTGGAAGAGCAGCTGGTACACTTAACCACGGAGCCATCTCTCCAGCCCAACACTAGATTCTTGTTATGCCTCTGCCACTGACTAGCTCTGTGGTTCCAGCGCTGGACTGTCATAACAGTGCCCATAGCATCACACGGAATGGGAAGATGCTCATATAGGGAATGGCCAAGGTCAGAGGGGTCTTTGCCAGCAGTTACCTCCTGTGCCAGCTGTGGAGGGAGTCGGGCGCCTCACAGCCACCACGTTCTACCTTCAGGCCAGGCTCACCTTGGGAGAGGACTGAGCTAGACCAGTCCTTCTGGAAGAAGTGAGCTGCTGGGGATGGAATGGATTCTGACTACAGAAAGGGGTCGGAGAGAAGAAGAAATACTAGAAGGAACTGGAATTCTCCATCTAATACACATCTATGGATCTCCCGCTGGGTAGGTCCTAGGAATACCCCTGTGACAGGGACAGATGCTTCAGGCTAACATGTGGCTGAACAGATGACTGGAGGCAGTGTGACAAGAGGCACAGGAAAAGCAGGACAGAGGCCAGCGTGGGCTGATGAGGTTAGGGCTGGGTGAGAAGGCTGGTCAGCTCCCAGAGCATCAGGACCTGGCAGCACCATGATTCACTTTATGTCACAGCTCCCACAGCGCATACAGCAAGGGAGGTGGGCTGAGGACGAGGTCAGTCATTCAGGGAATTCAGCCCAGAGTAGCCCCAGGGGCTGGGGAGGGGCCTCCGATTCCAGGCAAAAGGCTTCAAAGGCTAGCCTTCCCTCCCACTGCCTGAACCTGTTCCCAATCACAGCAAACTGAGGGCACCAGTCCCTGGCTGAAAAGCCCAGTAGGGCACTTTCAGCCAACCCCAAGCTAGAAGGAAACTTTGGTTTGGGGTCATAGGGAGGACGGGGGTGGGGGGTGGGGTATCAGTGCAAGTGTCTCACCTAGGGATGCCTACAAGCATTCCTTCTTTGCCCCCACTACTGGGCCAGTGGTCACACCCACTCCCCCAAAGACACACGGAAGATTTCCCTGTGGAAAGCAAACTCCAGATCATGGAGCAGTGCAGAGTGAGCATGCCCACTGGAAAGATCCTTTCCTTTCAAATCGTCCCCCTGGCCCCGAGACCCTGACTCCATTTCTCTAAGGGGTGGCTGGCCTCAGATGGATGGCTCCTCTGGGTCTTCTCTGAGGCCAAGGGCCCTGGGGGTAGCTGTTCCCTCCCATGCAGGCTACACACTTCTCTTTCCACAGAGCAAGATAAGATCTACCGCCCCATCTCGGAAAGCCTCCAAAGGCAGATTAATTGGACAGCCCAACACGAGTCGCATCGTTAAAACAACAGCCTGGGTTGTAAAGTTAAGTAGCAGTACTGTAATTGCTCTCTCAGTCAGCGACCAGCTGAGCCTGCGGCACCCCCCTTCCCTTACCCCCGTGTGCCCTTTCCAGGGAAAATGAGCCTCTTTTCCATTTGGGAGCTGGTCCAGTTGCCTCGGACTCCTAGGTGGTGATGCATCTGGAGGAATTCCAAGAGGAAGGGTGCCTCACCTCCACCTCTCCAGCCACCAGGGTTCCTGCAGGGGAACCCCGTGGCTTCTTCCCAGGATGAAGCTCCATTTGGGGGACACTGGATCCACAAAGGAACGGGAAGACTGAAGGCAGCCTTTGGTCTCCAAAGAGTCCCAGCAGTGATGCTTGCTTTGTGACTTTGGATGAGTTTCTTAACCTCTCTGTGCTTTATTTCTTATCCCCTCAGACAAGAACGATAATAGGGTCGGCTTTGCCGTGTGGCTGTGATGATGAAATGACATGGTGCCCGGAACACAGTGCACACTTTATAGATGACATTCACGGCGGCTGCGGCGATGACAGGAGGGGACAGCTCACTCTGAGGGTGAGTTCCTAGAGCCATCTATTTATCTCTTGCTTAAGTAGATACCCTGCCTTCCCAGGGTAGGGAGGAAGGATGGGGTTGGAAATACACCCCAGCACCTTTCAGCCACTACTGTTAGAAGGACTCAGGCAAGGTCCCCCACTCAAAATGGGCAGCGGCTTGCCCATCTAAAATCAGCAGAACGGGCAGTGTGTCCGAGGTATGTTCTGTCACTTCCACGGTCTCAGCCCCAGGAAAGTGGCCTCCTTCTGGGTAGCTCACCCCCCCCACTCCCCTGTACTATTTTAAGGTATGGCCCCCTGTTCTCTCCCCAGACCAAATGAGATTCAATTAATTCAATTAAAGCAATTTTGGAAGCAGCTCCTGAAGGCTTTGGATGTGAGATAATTACCAGTAATTTGCTTCTGTGAAGAGGAAAAGGTTACATAGGGTCTAGAGTGGAGAAAGAGGTAGCCCCCTCCTCACCAAATGCACCCAGATCGAGAAGGATTCCACACAGCAATCTTAGCCTGCCCTCTCCCATTGGCCAAATTGCTTGCAGGTGGGAAGAGGGAGACTGTGGCCGTGGGAGGAGGGTGGGAAGACACTGGAGTGACAGGTTGCCCCTCCTCCATCCCTGAATCCGTTGTGCCTGTGTGAGGTGGGGGTGGGGAGCTCCTCCTCCCCCTCCCCCACGACAGGACGGGGCTTCGCAGCTCCAGCAGCTGATTACTCAGCCCCAGCCTCCCTGGATTTCGGATGCCTGGGCTTGCCTCTGGGATTGGATCCAGAAGCAATGGAATGTTATCCAGGTAGCTGAGGCCTGTGTAGAGGGAGCTTTGGAGATCAAGAACTTCCCTAGAATTTATGGGGGATATGGGTCAATGGGGCAGGAAGCATTGGAGGTGGGTAGTGACTACCTGTTCTCAAGTCTCACGAGATGCCCTTTCTGTCTCCTCCCACAACCTCTTCCCTTGTACTCCAGCCCTTTCTGGTTCTGCCCGGTGTCCAATCGAAATCCCTTCCATTTTCTCGATGGCAAATCTACTGTCCGCTTTCCGGCCCCAGGGCCACTAGTTTCTTCCTCCCCCAACGTAGGTGTTCCTGTCCCCACCTCACTTTGCCTGGGACAGCCCTCTCCTTGCCATCCCCACCTCACTTTGCCTGGGATAGCCCTCTCCTTGCCATCCCCACCTCACTTTGCCTGGGATAGCCCTCTCCTTGCCAGGCCTCAGGTAGTCTGGAAGCTGAGGAGGGTAGGGCTGGTGCTGGAGGAAAGCTAGAGTGTCCCATTCCTTGGGATCCCCTGTCCCAGGACATAATGCTTTAACAGTTAGGATGCAAAAGAAAAAGTCACTCATCCGGAAATGTCCACCATGTGCCCTCTTCTGCCTTTGCTTCTCTCATTCCCAGGAGTCAGTCTGTCCGCTCTTTGTTTCTCCCACAGCACTCAGTACACCCCTTCTCTCAGCTGCAGGGCTGCTGGAGGTGGGGCCAGGGAGGAATTCCCTCAGTGAGTCCTTGATGGCTGCTGCCTCTTCACAGTGGGCCAGCTTGGCAAGGGGAGCCTGCACCTCTACCACCTCATGCCTCTACCTCCCACGTCCCACCACCAGCACCGAGCTCCGATCCAGAACAAATGGAGGAATACAAAGACCTCCTCATTCCAGAGTTCATGTCAACAGGCCAGCCTAAGGACCCTAGCACAGAGGTAATTTGAGTGTTGGAAAGTGGAGACAAGATCTGTGTAGTTCAAGGTCATCCTCAGCTATATAAAGTTCAAAGCCAGCCTGGGCTACATGACACTCTTGTCAAGGAATAAGTGGGGAGTGGGAGGTTGCGGGGGAGTGCGGAGAAAAAGAAAACTAAGAAAGAGCCTGGTGTGATAGCATCTGCCTTTAATTCCAGCATTCTGGAGTCCCAGGCCAGCCAGAGCTACATAGGGCACCCTGTCTCAAAAATAAATTAAATAATAAATAAATAAATGTACATCTAAAAAGAAGAAAAGAAATCTGCAGTTTCTCTCTGCCTCATTTCTCACCCTCCCTCTCTCTCTCTGGGTGCAATATGTGCAGGAACACAGATCTCTTTATTTCGCTCCTCTGGCTTTTCTCTTTACTCCATCCCTTTTCCTGGCTAATGTTTTCTGGACATGTTTCCCTAGGTGCTGCTGGGGAGGGAGGCTGAATGGCCACAGAAATCCCATAAGTTGATGATTTCATTTTCTTTGCTCATAGGAGCCTTGCCTGCTTCATTCTCCGAGCTCTGGCTAGAACCCCCATCCCCAGCTCCTCCTGGCACACCCCATGGCTCCCAGACATGCCCACAGCATCTGGTACTGCGACTCATAGACTCATAGGCTAGTTAAGGGTGAGAGCTTTCCTCTGGACTTCTCCATGGAGCCTTCTTTTCCCCTGCTCTGACACCGGCTTCAGCCTAAAGGAGGGACCAAGGGACCCAGGGTCCCTGGCTGGTAAAGAAGGCTCCAGACTTGGAGACCTGTGTTCGCTACTGCTTTCTGGGTGACCTGGACGAGTTACACACTCTCGGAGAGACTCACATGACTCCCTCTTAGCTAGGGGTGGGTGGCGTTACCATCACTTTCCCTCAAGGCTAGAGTTTCCTAAGGCAGACCTCAGAGTCTCCCATGAGACTGACAGCTCTCCAGGAATACAGCTCTGCTTCCTTGAACCAGATAGGATGCATTCTGCAGCTTTTTGCAACCTCACAGTAGGCTGGACATGGAGCTGCTGACCCACTGAGTCACTGAGCCAGGTCCGGCCAGCCCAGAAAGGGTAAAGGAGTGGACCCCATGGAAGATGGCAGGTTTTCTGATTTGTCTCTTTCTGGTGCCAATCCTCAACTTCTCCGGCTCCCAAGTGGAGAGAGGTGAGTTCACTTCCAGGGAATGGTGCTGCAGATTCCACACAGGACACGTCCCCATCTGGACTGGCTCCCTTTCAGACCTTAGGAAGGAGCTTGCCATTGCCCAGAAGGAAACTGTTCTGTCTGTGGCCCCCATCGTCAAGCCCATGACTAAAACACAGGGCAAATGATTAG
>CABHPH010082107.1:0-22156 GCA_902168325.1 Peromyscus nudipes | reverse complement strand
ATTCTATTTCTGAGAAAAGATAAGATGGCCATGGCAACTCTTATAAAGGAAAGCATTTAATTGAGGAGGTGTCTTAGAGTTTCAGAGGTTCTGTCCATTATCACCATGGTGAGGAACATGGCAGTCTACAGTCAGACATGGTGCTAACTACATCTAGATCAGAAGGCAGCAGGAAGTGGATTGTCTGTTACATTGAGGAAAGCTTGAGCAAAAGAGACCCTCAAAGCTTGCCCCACTTCCTCCAACAAGACCACACTTTGCTTAACAAGGCCACACCTCCCAATAGCGTCACTCTCTATGGGGGGCATTTTCTTTTACACCACCACAGTCATTTTTGTTTTCAAAATATTTCTTACATTCTTGAGAATTTCACATGATGTATTTTCATCATATTTGCCTCAAATCCTTATCTTGACTCTTCCCAGATCCATATCAATCTGTCTATGCCCCCAACTTTCTGTCATCTTTTTTCTTTTTCTTTTTTTCAATTCAATAACCTGCCAACTCCGGTTTTCACTGTTCATATACTTCTGCGTGTGGAACTAAACACTGCAGTGTGTCAACGTATCAGGATCCATGCTCTTAAAAAACAGACTTTCACATTTTTAGAAGCCATGAAATTTCCATAGCTCTTCAGTTAGGAATGGAGGCCCATGATCACCTTCCCATTTACGATCATTCATCTCCCTCTCCTGGCATGCTCCCTGAACCTTGGGAGGGGGAAATGTGATATCAATATCCCATTTGCAGGTGTGTATTCCACTGACACTTCTCTGAGTTTTGACCAGTTGTGAGTTTTTTGCTTTAACCACTCATTACTGTGAAACATATTTGATAATGATAATCTGAGAACTGTGCTGATGTGAGTGTTGTAGAGAGGTATGAATTTAATTTAATTTAATACTATGCCCATTTATGAAACTAATAGTAGCAGGTTCATACCTGGTGCCTGTGAGCTCCCCAAACTTGGGTCTGTGGTCATATTTATGATACCAGACATGTGTTTTCCCCTTCTAATGGGCCACAAATTTAATCAGAAAGTGTTTGGTTATTACCATTACACTCATACCACCTTTGTACCCATAGGTATATTATCCCATAACAATCTTTATTTCAGCTCACAGAGTTGGCAGATGGTTAAAACTATTGATAATCCCACACACTACCAGTTGCTATTATAGAAACTTCCAGTACTGTGTGAGCTGATGGCTAGAAGCATCTTGATCAGGACCAACTTGATTTCTCCATGTCTTGTGACCAATGTATGTGGTGTCTTTGACAATGAGATCTCATCATCAAGTTCTGGTGCTAATCCAAGAGGAATGGCAATAGTCTGTATTGTTTTAGAAATCTCCCATATACTGATAACAAGTTGAAAGGGATTATCCCAAAACTAAAACTGGGCTTTTTACTTGGTAGGCCAGAGATTCTGGAATAAGCAAAATTCCCTGGGTAGGGTTACTTAAATTAAATTCTTTCATGTGAATAAAATATCAGTTTTAAATATCACATTCACATTTGCAGCCCTGCTGATTATTAGAGGGAAGCCCCTTCCAATTTTCCCTTTTCTTCTAGCAAAAACACAAACAGAAAATATTTTGTATTGTGTTGACCAGGCCAATATTCTGTATGGATTTTCAGAGAAGATGATATTGAGCCATAGAATTATGTACAGCCATTTATCATAGTGCTTTAGAAAATAAGAAAGAAGCCAGGTGGTGGTGGCACATGCCTTTAATCCCAGCACTCGGGAGGCAGAGGCAGGTGGATCTTTGTGAGTTCGAGGCCAGCCTGGTCTCCAAAGCGAGTTCCAGGAAAGGTGCAAAGCTACACAGAGAAACCCTGTCTCAAAAAAAACCAAAAAAGAAAAAAAAAGAAAAAAGAAAGAGACATTTCATTTTCAGGTCATGATTATTTAAGGATACATCCTTTGGTTCAATGCCTATCTTTTAAAAAATATAATTATTTCATTATTATATGTTATTTTATGTGCACTACCTATGTTCAGGAACCTGTGAAAGCCAGAAGGGCTTGTTAGAACCTATGGAACTAGAGTTACAGGCTGCCATGATCTTTCATGTGATTTTTGGAAACAGAACATGGGTTCTCTGCAAGAATAGTATGTAGTCTTAATCACTGAGCCCTCTCTCTATCCTCTAATTCTCTATCTTTATACTGTTATTAACCATTCCCAACAAGGAACACTTCATCTGAAAGGTGTGAAATGGCTTATATTTCACATGGGGGATTTTATTACATATTAAATTTAACACAATGTAGATTGCACATACAAATTAGTTATTTAGAAATTGATTTTTGTATTAAAAGAGAATACCTTCTCACACAATTCAAAAATTCAATTATCTGTTACACATTTCTATTTTCTCAGCTATAATGAGTTGATTTAATCTTTCAACAGGTTGATTAATTCTAAAACAACAACAGCAAGAAAGTAAAACAAAGTAGTTTCACATTTAACAATCTATTTTGGCTAGAATCCCCAATTTTCTTGGCAGAATGACATATTACTATCAAGTAAAGGTAATTTGTTTTCCTGTACTCTTTTAGTACAATGTTTTTGATTTTCTTTTTTATATTATATAAGTTTATAATTGTTTTAAGTACTTTATCTATTGAAAATGGAAAGTCCTCATTTTCTGTAAAAGAAAAAAAGGGTAATATTTACTGAAAAGGCCACCTGTGCTGGCACACAGAAGACAAGCTGATACCTTGCTCCAGTGGTGGGATACCATACCCAGGAGCAGTCAACTGATGTATCAGAGCCTTCTGTTAAGTGGTGTCAGACAAAGGTGCATACATGTGACAAATCACATTATCAGAAACAGCATGAAAGTACAATCTAGGACAAAAGCCCATGATAACAGATGTGTCTTAGTGAGGTTTCTATTGCTGTGAAGAGACACTGTAACCACAGCAACTCTTTTAAAGGAACCATTTTATTGAGGGGGTTCGCTTACAATTTTGGATGCTCAGTCCATTATATCATGGACTGGGAGCATGGGGACATGCAGGCAGATGTGGTGCTGGAGCTGAGTCCTTACATATTGACCCAGAGGTAACAGGAAGTCAACTCATTGTCACACTGAGGGAAGCTTGAGCAAAAGAGATCACAAAGCCTGCCTCCTCTAGTGACATACTTCCTTAAAAAAGGTCACACCTCCTAATAATACCACTCTCTTTGGAGGGCCATTTTATTTTCAAACCATCACAAGACGTATAGGAGTAATTTAATTATATATGTTCCCTTCTACCTATTTTATTTAGCTGGGGTGAGAAGTTCTTGAGAATCACAGCTTGCACAAGCTAGACAGACAAGCAGGTAATCAACCACTGAGCTGTAGTCTTAGCCCAATAGTGAATGAATTCTCCAGTGCAGGAAAGTACTGCTCATATGGTTTTACTTTCATAGTAATAGTTTGAAAATACAGGATATGTAAATGACTCCAAGGATTTGTCAATATATTTATGATCATCTTATCAATATTTATTTATCTATTGCAAAAGCAAGACTTTAAATGAAATTAGAGATATTGTTAAACATCAAAGGGCTCAACATTTTACTTTAGGGACATAAAATTTATAATGACAATGATTTGGAAAATTAGGAAGATAGAATTTAAGGATTCACTGAAAGGAAATTATGATGTAATGAAAGGTATCAATAAAGAATGTTAAAAAGAAATAGAAAACTAAATTCAAATGTGCAATTATGACAATACAAAATTTAATGAGTCCTATTATATATATTGAGCACTATGATTTTTAATTATAGAAACACACTAATATAGAAATAGAATTTTTAAATATATTAAAGATGCATAAAAAATTAACTCTGTCTTGTGAGCTTTTTTAAAATTTAGCAAGCTATGTGGAAGGTTTTTTGAAAATTTAGTTAGCTATGCCAGAAATCTCACTTTTAGTTTTCACATTTTTCAAGGTAATGTATGTTAAAAGAGATAAATATCAAGAATATATTGTAGAACTTTATGACTTTACCTGATATTACTGTGAATTTTTGTCCCAAGATAGCCTCTCATTAAGTTTTAATTATTCATTAATTCTCAATACAATTTTAAAAACTGGCCTTAAGGAAAGTTACTTTCTGTCTGAATGATGAAAAAAGCTATGTTTCTTAAACATAGAGTTCCTCTGAACTATTTTGCTTTAGGTTTGTATATGGATGTGATTGTATGTATACATGTGCACATGACTGCAGGTGCCCAAAGAGGTCAGAAGAGAATAGGCTTCCCTAGAGCTGGAGTTTCTGTGACTTGTGAGCAGCCTCATTTGGGTCCTGGGAAATAAACAGGATGCACTCTGAGTAAGGATTATGCTCCTCTCCAGCTGCATAATCCAATCTTTTCAAGCAGAGTTGTATACTCTATCATAAGGCAGTTTTAAACCATGAATAATCCCACTGTGGAGACCATTCATAATTTATATATAATTTAAATAAAGAAAGTGCTGTCCCTTTTTTTTTAAATTACTTTAAAAAATCAGAAATGAGTATTACTTTGTACTTTTACTCCAGTTATCAATTTGTAAAACTCACTATTAACAACATTGAAATTTGATGTTCTTTTCTTAGTAATATAAAATCTCTACATGTTACTTTTATATAAATCTTAATATAGTACACAGTTTCCAAGATTTTAGTCTCAACATGTGCAATGGTATTAGCACACAAGATGTTTGCATCCTTAATACTACCATATGATGACATTTTGTAATACAAACTCACTTTGATCATTTCTAATTTTATGAAATTCAATATAGCTCAATATTATCTCTCAATAAATCCAATTTAGATTTACCTTCAGTATCTGAACAGCCATATGCCTTTGAATCAGTCATTAACAATGATCAATTAGCTTATCCAAGGACCACAACATTTATATATATATATATACATGCATTACATACATTCATATATAATATAAATGTCTTCAAATCACATTCTGTCTTGAAAGCTTATATAATGAAATGTAAGGAATTCTCATCAAGCAATAGTAATGCTATACCTAAGATTTTCACTTTTAGGGTAAAGTATTTGTAAAATAAAATGACTGAAATACTCAAATATGCCATTACTTTTATAGGATGTTCCTTCTATTAAATGTCTAAGTTAGTCTTTTTTGTCCTAAAAATGTTTGTATTCATAATCATCAGGGAAATGCAAATCAAAACGACTCTCAGATACCACCTTACACCTGTCAGAATAGCTAAGATCAAAAACAGTGAAAACAGCTTATGCTGAAGAGGATGTGGAGCTAGGGGAACTCTCCTCCACTGCTGGTGGGAATGCAAGCTTGTACAACCACTTTGGAAATCAATACGGCACTTTCTTAGAAAATTGGGAATCAATCTCCCCCAAGACCCAGCTATACCACTCTTGGGCATATACCCAAGGAATGCTCAATCATACCACAAAGACACTTGCTCAGCTATGTTCATATCAGCATTGTTTGTAATAGCCAGAACCTGGAAACAACCTAGATGCCCTTCAACTGAAGAATGGATAAAGAAAATGTGGTACATATACACAATGGAATACTACTCAGCAGAGAAAAACAATGACATCATGAAGTTTGCAGGCAAATGGATGGATCTAGAAAAAATCATCCTGAGTGAGGTAACCCAGACTCAGAAAGACAAACATGTATGTACTCACTCATAGGAGGATACTAGATGTAAAACAAAGATAACTAGACTGCTACTAACAACTCCAGGGAGGCTACCTAGTAAAGAGAACCCTAAGAAAGACACAGGGATTGCCCAGTGACAGAGAAATGGATGAGATCTACATGAACAACCTGGACGTGAGTGGGGGTAATGAAGGGCAAGGGTCAAGGGAAAGAGAGCTTAGGGGATCAGGAGATCCCAGCTGGATCAAGAACAGAGAGGGAGAACAAGGAAAAAGAGACTATGATAAATGAAGACCACATGAGAATAGGAAGAAGCAAAGTGCTAGAGAGGTCCCCAGAAATCCACAAAGATACCTCCTTAATAGACTACTGGCAATTGTCAAGAGAAAGCCCCAAATGACCTACTCTGGTGATAGGATGGCCAAACACCCTAATTGTCGTGCTAGAAACCTCATCCAATGACTGAGGGAACCAGGTGCAGAGATCCACGGCCAGGTCCCAGGTGGAGCTCCAGGAGTCCAATTGGCAAGAAACAGGAGGGTTTGCATGAGCGAGAATTGTTGAGACCAAGATTGGAAAAAGCACAGGGACAAATAGCCAAATTAATGGAAACACATGAAATATGAACCAATAGCTGACGAGCCCCCAATTGGATCAGGCCTTCTGTGTAGTTGGAGTTTTAGTGAGACACTTGGTTAGCTTGATCTGTTTGGGTGGCATCCAGGCAGTGGGATCGGGACCTGTCCTCAGTGCATGAGCTGGCTGTTTGGAACCTGGGGCTTATACAGGGACACTTGGCTCAGCCTGAGAGGAGGGGACTGGACCTGCCTGGACTGAATCTGCCAGGTTGAACTCAATCCCCAGGGGAGTCTTTGCCCTGGAGGAGATGGGAATGGGGGTGGGCTGGGGGGAAGGAGGGGCGGAAGGGGGGAGAACAAGGGAATCCATGGCTGATATGTAAAATTAAATTAAATTATAAAATAAAAAAAGTCTGTATTCTGTCTTATAGATTGAAAAATCTTTAATAAGAGAATTCAAATCTCTGAAATTTTCTAAATCCCAGAACTTTTACATGCTGACATGATGTTTGCTACAAGTGGAAACTGTTACAGGAGGAAACAGTGTTTATGCCAAAATTAGTGAAAATGTCATTTTAAATTATCATCAGATTATGTAGATGAGGTACATTTGGAACATAAATGAGTTTTAATGTTTAAAATCAGTTACCATTCTTAAAATATCTTCTTATGATTATGAAAATATTCTATTTTTCAAAAAAAAAAACTGAATATATTCCATTGGAAACGGAATATCCCATGAATATTGCTGATGTATTTTTTATTATGACATTTTCACAGTTCAGACTACTAACAACTTGAACTGAGTTCAACACAATATATAATACAGTTTTATTCTTCATATATAAAGGTATAATTAAAAATAAAAGTTAAAGTAATTCATGGAAAATAAAACCTTAAAAATACAACTTTAAGATGAAAACATTTGTGAAAACTTCATGAACTTTCCAAAGGAGGGAACTGAGGAATATATGATAATATTTTATATAAATAAAACTGTAACATTTATTTGACAATTTAAAAATATAATGTCTATATAGACACATCAACTTTTAAAAATACTTTGCTAAATCATGTAAGTCAAAAGTTTTGATATTATTCTTTAATCTATCTGTTTTTGTAAATTAAACATGCATGAAGTAGGCAAATTCATTCACAATTGGCTTAGGTAAATTTGTTTTTCATTAACACCTTTGGAGAGATCACAAAATATTCATGTGAAAACATGAAAACACTCTCTTAGCAGCATGATGACCATCAGCAAGAGATGACATATGAAGAGATATGGCTTAGATCCAAACAAGGAGAAAAATGCCAACATCTAGCACTGATGCCAGGGTCGGGGTTGTCCTTGGGGACCTAACAGAGCGTTGCACTAGAAGATTGTTGATCTTCTTTCTAGGCATCCTCTCAGATGTTTGCAGACATGTCATAGGAACAAGAAGAAATGAGTACCTTCAGTATGCATAGCACCAAGCCTCGAGCTGGAGTTAAGGAATCTATCAGTTAGTTTAGAATTTCAGAAGTAAATGATAAGTGCTCTTTAATGCCATTTTTTTTTTAAAAAATGTGTTCTTAGGTTTCATGAGTCTTGTTTGATGTGTGTCTCCAGGTGTTGAATAATACTTTGAAAATGCATTAGTAGCGGGGCATTTCTGACAGATGGAGTAGCAGCTACTTTATAAGGGGTTTGCTGTTTTGTTTTGTTTTTTTTTTTTTTTTTTTATCAGTTCTGCAGGTAGCAATGCATGCTCCTTTCAACCTGGGAGAATTATGGAAACTGGTGTGGCAAACAAAGGTCAAAATGCAGTGCTATTTGTTTTCCATACTTCTTTTCCTTTTCTGATTCGTTTTGAGCAAAAAAAAAAAAAGGGGTTGGGGAAAAACCATTATTTTACATAATTATTGTAAGATTTTAATTAGGTATCAAATTTAAATAGTGTAAAAATACAATTTTATTCAAAGTATAACTTCAATAATGAAGAACAATGAAATTCTTCTTAGAAAAATGATGTTTGTGATCACATTCTTTCCTACCCTTTTCAAAGCTCTGTCCCCAGCTGCTGTGGGATGGTCTGTATGTCAAACATGTTGCTTCTTGGTCAATAAATAAAACACTGATTGGCCAGTGGTCAGGCAAGAAGAAGTATAGGCGGGAGAAGGAGGAGAGAATTCTGGGAAGTGGAAGGCTGAGGAGACTGCCAGCCGCCACCATGACAAGCAGCATGTGAAGATGACGGTAAGCCACAAGCCATGTGACAAGGTATAGATTTATAGAAATGGATTAATTTAAGCTATAAGAACAGTTAGCAAGAAGCCTGCCACGGCCATACAGTTTGTAAGCAATATAAGTCTCTGTGTTTACTTGGTTGGGTCTGAGCGGCTGTGGGACTGGTGGGTGAGAGAGATTTGTCCTGACTGTGGGCCAGGCAGGAAAACTCTAGCTACACCCAGCCAAGCAACAAATGGGTAAGGCAGTAAAATTTCTTTTCAGCATTCACATACTAGAAACATTATTTTTTCTCCCTGTTTTTAACTTTTTCAAATTAGAGATTATATTATATTTCTCCCTCCTCTTTCCTTTCCCTATATACCTTCTTTCTCTCTTTCAAATTCATGGCCTCTTTTTCATTATTGCTTTGTGCACATATGCACATGTATATATTTATATATTCCTAAATATAATCTGTTAAGTCCATGTAATGTTACGTGTATATGCTTTAAGGGCTGACCAATTGGTATTGGATAACCAATCGGTGTGCTTTTTCCTGGGAAAGACTGTTTCTCCCACTCCGAGCATTCCTCAGTTGCCTGTAGTTGTCTGTGTAGGGTTGAGGCCTCATGGGTATTTTCCCTTGTCTGCACTAGCATGTCTCTTGGTGTTGTCCTTATTCAGCTCACGTTTATACAATCATACTGGTGAGGTTGAAGTATGTAGCTTTTAATGTTACTAGGAGATACAATCTCATAACAAACTCCCTGATTCTCTGTGGTTATGTTTTCTGAGGCTTAAGTGGTAAGAGTGTTTAGTATATTTATCCATTCGTTTGGGCCTAAGCTCCATCAGTCTGTATTTTGATTGGTTGTGGTTTTCTGTAGTTGTTTCTGTCTGTTGAAAGAGACATTTCCTTCATGTGAGGTAAAGACTATACTATTTGTAGGTAGAAGGATGAATGTTTAGATTGTTCAGGGATTTTGCTGGCTTTGTAAAGCAGTGGATGTATATTCTCCTCCAGTAACCATGACTTCACTAGCATTGAGTAGTTAGGTAGGTTCCCAGTCCTACGCACTGTCTCCTTCTTGTTGAGTGGGTCTGAAGTCCAATTAGAGATTTGTTGGTTGCCGTTATGTGTGCATAAATGATTTGTAGTCTTATCTGTTTACATTAACTCCTTTGTACTAGTTTAGAACACAGAGAAGTTTAATCCCTTCCAACAGAAAGCCTCACTCAGGTAGAGGAAAATAAGGATACTCTGCTGACAAGATATAATAATCTGGAAGATAGAAGTACCACTGATAGCCAAGAATATGCACAGTGCTAAAGGCTGAAGTATTATCAATAGAATCTTGAAATCCAGTGATGTTTAGAGGCTGGTGCAAATTTTACTTTTAAAAGATGAATTTATGAATCTTGCATTCAGAACCATAAGTGAACAGCACAGTGCTTGTTAGGCTACATGGAGAGCAGCATCTGCTATATTTGTATGTTTTTCTTCAATATTTATTAATAGACCCCGTGAAAGAAAACTCATAAATAAATTTGACAGTTGAGTCTTTTTTTAAACTTTTGTCCTTGCAAGGCTGCTTCATTTGATTTCTGGTTCTCTGAATAAAATTGCCAATGAAACTTAAAGGTGAGTTTTCAACTTCAAATACTTGAGAATCAGAAGGTCTTTGTGTTCCTTACTCTGGGGTTCTTCACATGTAGTAATTACTTTGGTGAGACCCTTTCATTTTTGTTTGTTTGGGTTTGTTGTTTGTTTATTTGGGGTAACAATCCAATACTTTCTTAATGAAAGTTTGGTTTCAAAATATGTCAGCTCTAATATTAAAGGGAAAGTAAATATTTGCACTCAGATTTTGTAATTCTTTATGTGTTATGAGTATTTTATTTACTTACATTTCCATTCCAACAGCACATAATAACAGAAACTTAGCATCCAGTTACAACTTTCTATTGCAACCAAATTAAATTTGTTAGTGCAAATGAAAGATAAAAATGGGGTATGATTATTAGGAAATTAAAAAAAAGCAGCAAGGTATGCCTAGAGGGTCTATGTGATATCTTTGGTTATAGATAAGTACTGACATTTACCATCTACAAGAAACTGTTTATTTTTAAATAAACAAACAAATCACTTTGGTCAAGCTGTTACACACAGGAGACACGGACAGCTTAGAAAATAGCTCATTCTTTTAAGGGACTCAGGGTTTACATAGAACAAAAGAAGCAATTAAGTTGGATAGAATTCCAATAATTTCTATCTACAAACCATGTCTCAAATAAACTGATATGTGCCACTTTCACTTTCTCCATCTAAATGCAAACAGCGACCTCCTTGCCCAGCACAGAAGATTCTCACATGGTGTCCTCTTCAAAAGAAACTATTTAGCCCTGTGCAGTCTGGGATGGGATCCAGGGAGCTACCTTGGGAAAAGCAAATCAGGTAACTGTGCTTTTTACCTCTGCCAGGTTTTTAATTCTGCTCAAATCTAAAATCCTTAGCTTACAGGGGTTGAGAGAACTTACTTCTGATTCATCCCCGCGTCTCAGCTCATGAATCGCCTCAGCCAGTTTAAATGTTTATGATATTTTAGTCTCTTTTATCTTCTCCTATTAGCTCTAAACTACATCCGGCGCTCTTTTGCCTCAGGCATTTGTGCTTTCTGTTCCCTTGATGTGGACTATTCCTGCTGTTTTCTCACGTAGACTGCTTCACATGCTGCAGAAACTGATGAAGCTACACTCTTTAGAAAGCCTCCTCTTGACTGGAGTGTTTAAAACAGGCCCAGCATATGGGCATAGACTGCACTTCAGGCCAACTATCTGGACAGCAAGCATCCACAACCCTAGACTATTTCCTTACTAAACTGATACCAGCCTACTTGGTAAGGTAACTTGTTATAGTCTAATGATGTACTTGGAAAACTTAACTATTTAATATCTACTTTATTCTTTCCATTAAGTATGGGAAGTATATACTCTACTTCCCAGAGCCAAAATATAACAGTTAAATTATATCTGCTAAATTATTTTTATTAACTCATAGAACAAAAACATGAATATGTAACAGATAACCTGTTAAAAACCAGGGATCTAACAAGCAGCACAAAGGTTCCCAACCATTAAGTAACTCTCAGTTCAATACAGAAAAAAAATACATGGATGCAGGTAGTACAATAATTTAGTGTAATGAACACTATACTAGAGGAAAGGAACAGTTGCATAAAATTGACCTTAGCAGAATAAATCCTTTTTCATATGCAAAATAAGGCTTAACATCTATCTTTCATCAAAGGGAGTTTTCCTAAATTTAAATCATAAAACCTTTAAGGGACATTTAAATACTGAACATCTCTGCTTGCTAGAAGTAATGTACTTGCTCTTCAGAAGTGTAAAAATGGTTTAACTGTAGTGCAGTGTAAAAGAGTAAACACACACACACACATTGATAGTGGTATTTCAGAAATAAATAATAAAATAACCTCAGAGCCATCTTATATTCATGGAAATGGATGAATCATAGCATCCTTCAGGAGATGTTTACAAGTATTTGCATGCATATTTTAACTCAATAAAAATTCTGTAGAATGAGAGTCTTTCTGGAAGTTCATACATTACATTGCATTTCCTGTGCATAAGACATAACATCAATAAGTTGCATGATTTTATTTTTGTAATCTGCATTTTTGAATTGCAGTAAACCTTATAAATATTTAAAATATTGTCAGTTGTCTTAAAAAACTAAGATGTTTTCATGATTAGTCACCAAAATAATGTAATTTAACATAACTTTAAATAATTTGTTTTTAATTATTCAATCAGCTTGTACAAAAAAGGCTACTTACATATTCATTACATGTCAGAAAGCATAAAACCAGTTCAAATATTGGGAATAATTAACTTCTAAAGAGTGTCAAGTTGTCAAAAGCTTTTACAATTAATACCAAGTATCTAATAAAATAAAAAAAAAACACACAATTCAAAATCAGCTCAAAAAGTTGGAACATGTTGAGCACATAATTTCAAATCTTAAGGTTTTTTTATTGCTGTGATAAAACACCATGAACATAAAGAACTTGGAAAAGAAAGGGTTTGTTTCCTCATACAAATCTCACCTCACCTTGGGAAGCCAGAATAGGATCTCAGGGTGGGAATTTGGATACAGAAATTGGAGCAGAAGACATGGAGGAATGCTGCTTACTCACGTGTTACTCATGGTTTGTTCAGTCTGCTTTCTTACACCATCCAGAGCCAAATTCTCATAGAGTTTAGCTCTTTTATATAGCTGCAAACTGTGTCTCAAATAGACTGGTTTGCGCCCCTTTTACTTTCTCCATTTTAATTTAAACTGCCCATATGGCACTGCCCATTTGGAGTTTAGACCCCCTACATCAGTTAGTCAATCAAATGCCTGACAGATTTGCCTAGAAGCCAGTATTATGGAGACATTCATGGTGGCTTGGGACCTAGCCTTAATGTCTGGTTATATTATTATGATAAATTGTAAGTAAGTTGTAGATGTAACCGACCATCTTATTAAATAAGAAACACAGAGCCGACTCAGAGAAGAAAGCCAAGAGGTCAGAGTGATAGGTAAGAGCTGAGATTAAAAACCTTACCCTTCTTGCTGCTGCTGTCCTACCTCTCCGCAAGAGACCTCTCCAAAAGAGACCTACTTCCTGTCTGTTTGTCTTTATACAGACTTCCTGTTCTGCCTTCTCATTGGTTGTAAAACCAACTACATGACTGCCTCGTCACTGCTTGTCTGTACAGACCTCCAGGTCTTCTATGGTTGGTATTGAGATTAAAGACATGTGTCTCCAGTGCTGGCTGTATCCTTGAACACATAGAGATCTACCTAGTTCTGCCTACCAAGTACTGGGATTAAAGAGGTGCACCACTACCGCCCAGCTTTCGCTATGGCTTTGCTAATAGCTCTGAACCCCGGGGCAACTTTATTTATTTATTTATTTATTTATTTATTTATTTATTTATTTATTTATTTTGGTTTTTCGAGACAGGGTTTCTCTGTGTAAGCTTTGTGCCTGTCCTGGAACTCACAAGCTGGCCTCGAACTCACAGAGATCCACCTGCCTCTGCCTCCCGAGTGCTGGGATTAAAGGCTTGCGCCACCACCGCCCAGCCCTTTATTTATTAACATACAAATAAAATCACATTTCATTACAATTAAAATATCACCATAGTAAGTTGAGAGATACTTCAACTTAAGCTGATGTTAGGTTATAATTGGTAAGCCCACTCTCAGGGACCTAACACTCTTACTTCTTAAGGATTCCCCAGCTCTCACAAACAATGCTTTTCTCATCTGAGATCAGATGTTCAAATAAATGAATCCATAGAGGATATATGCTCTACTCATTCATAGCATATTGTCCCTCATCTTTACAGGTTCATGCCTATATCAGAATGCAAGAAATGCTAAGCTTCTTTGAATGATAAATGTTTTTAATAGTCTCAGACATTTGAAAACTTGGTTCCCAGTGGGCAATATTTAGGGGGAGATTTAGGATGTGTGGCTTTGTTGAAGACATGATGTCAACAAGGTAAGTTGACTCAGCAAGAAATCATTGAACATAGCCATTATTACACACTAGGCCAGCTCTTCAGTCTATAAGATACTCAATATAGAAAATGTCTACCTTTGAAACATAAGAAATCATATTGAAAGTAAGATATCTTTATGACCTTTGTTCTAATTTTGTTATAAATAATGAAACATCTAAAACAGTCAAATTAAACTGACTTTCTTTCTGTTATCGCTATTATGCTACCTTAAAAAAAAAAAACCACCACCAACAACAAAAAAAACTACTAAGTCACATTTTCTCCAGAGCAATCAAATGACCTTAATCTTCCAACTAGGACCTGGGACTGATCCTGGAAGAAACAACTGAATTAAAAAAAAACAAACAAACATTTATTTGTTTTAATTTTTTTATCTACAAGTTAATTATTTTCTTTTACTGTAAATGTATTTAATATCTTAACATCTACTAATAGGCTAAAGTAAAAACAAATATAATTTATTTGCTATAGGTCAAATATAGATCTTGCAAATATGAATATTTTTTAATTTGGTTGCATTTTTGGAATGATATACCTGAGCCAAATATGGCAAAGTGTTCACGTGTTGAAATTATGGACATAGACTGACTTGCATTTTCTATCCCTTGCTATCATCATCCTGTAGTCTTGGGAAAGTCATTAACTTTCCAAGGAGCTTATCAAAGAAAACATCCATTTAATAATAGAGAAGAAATATGTGAACAAGAGGTATTATAAATACATCTTTGAAGCTATATTACTAGATCCTTTCCAAGATGAAGAAAGTTAATACATTATAATTAAATAGCAAATTTTTATACATATATAAGATTTAATTTTAATTCATTAAATACATTACAATGTATACATTTAAATATATTAAATATTTAATTTGTTAAGTATAAATACATTTAAAGTGTATAAGCAATTAATAATTGACAAGTCCTAAATTAAGTCTCCGTTTAATATTTCACAGTGGTGATAATGACTTATAAGATGGAACTAAGTTATACATCACAGATGAAAAGATAGGTTCATTCTTCTAGATATTGGTGGTAATAGATTCTTCAATGCAATCTCCCAAGTTTGTGTTTGGATATTAGTTGTTTATTCCATTAAATATACTAATCAAACAATTAAAACTGCATATAATCTCATTTCTTACTGAATATTATAAATGTAGCTTTCAATTATTACAATGTGTATAGCAATCACTCAATTGAACATTTGTGTTCAATGCACTAGGAGAAGCTAGGAAAGGAAACTGTAAATTAGTCTCCTTGTTGTCCAAAAGAAACCAAAGTTCAAGAAAGAAAGTAGAAATACAAAGATACATTATAACTAATCATCTTATTTAATAAACTCAATTATCTTATTTTAGTTAGTTGTTTAGGGGGTGTATGATGAAAATGCAAAAGGTATATATTAAGAGTGATTTTTACATGTGTTCCTAAATGCTTAGAGTAATATGTTGTATATTTTCAAAAACATCTGTTAAAGATTCATCTTAATATTCTTTGTATGTTTAGGAAATATTTCTACACTCATATTAATACTATCTATAAATTTTCATCACATGGAAAGAGAATACTTATAAACTAGAAGAATAAAGCTATTGTTCAGTTTGACTTGTTGGTGATGAAAATTGTGAGCACCTAATAATATATTAAAAGAAAAAACTGAATATCCGACCTTCAAGTTTTCATATAAATCAATGATAATGACATGCAAGAAACTGCTATGTGCATTTCCAAACCATGAATTGAATTATAAAGATATTTTCTTAAACTATCACAGGAAGAAAGGCCAATATAGAGGAAACCCTTCTTACACTTGAAAGCCTTGTGAAGACCATGTAAAAGCTACAAAACAATAAAATAAACATACAAAATGCATCCCTGAAAATGAAAGGGTAAGCTAGACTTGACTGCAAGTACTCATAGTGAACTGAGATAGAAAGCACCAAAGGTACAGGACTGTGAGTCTTGCTTGAGTGCTCTGTGATGAACGAATGACCCAATCACCATTTCAGGATGTCTCCATTGAAGAAATCGTATGCAATTTATAGTTTTTTTTTCCTCTGGAATTGGCAAATGATCAATGAGGTAAAAAGAGAAGAATGTGATTCCAGGAGAGTACTTTGAATTACTTTGATCTAAAATGAGCTGGAAGAGCAATGAGAATTCAGGTATATTGGCTCAGTTTCAACTTAGACTATTAGGGATCAATGAGAGTGAAACAAATTGACTCCAATAATTTGGCCTTCTGAACACACTCTAGTTGTAACAGGCAGTAGGGTATGTTGCTCAGAGAAGAAAGAATATACTAGGAGGAAAAAATGTCAGATGCAATGTTTTTTGAAATGTACTAACGGTACGTTTGGTGATATCAGCTGAATAAGTAACACATCCCGTCTACTGTGCTTTTCACACACGTCACAGGTAGAGTGCTTTTACAACTGAAATGTGTAAGCAATTACCATTAGTTGACTTTCATTCATTGTATAACTACCATTCGAAGGAAACACAGTTTTTTGATGTTCATGTAGAGTTTCTTCCCTCATGATACACAGTTGCTTCATTGCCAGTATACATGTGGAAAATTCATGGTTTTTTGGACAACCCTCATCAGCATATTCCAGCCTGGCTGACCTTCATTTTTTATTTGGCTAGAACATTGTGAGAAAAATGGATTGTCTCAGAAGCTACCTTTCTACACAACTTTTCTGGGGCATCATACACTAGAAAAGTTAACCACTGCATCAATATTCTATTAGTGACTGGCAACAGATACTACATAGTAACACACAAACTTGGCTTCAACCATACCTCCTCATCTCTATGCCTTATTATTTGGCAGTGGGTGCCTCAGATATTTCACATTGAAGACTGGCTTGCCAACAGGATGCTGCTGGGCTTTCTTGGCGGCTGTGGTAGGTGAGGGAGTGAGTCAATATGGTCATATTCATAAAGTGGATCTTGAGATTCTAGTAACTTTATCTGACTTTGTGATAGTAATATATATTTTTTCTTGGCCCAGAGTTCCCGTTGGATATTCAATGTTTGTCATACCCCAAGGTATGGAGCCTACACTCACAGATGGATGGAATCTTATCGCGAGAGCTTCCAACCTGGCCCCCTTGACATGGCCATTGTGAGATAGATCTCCCTCTCTACTCCCTCTGACTTTCATGTTTGACCTCATCTTTTCAGGGTGGAGGGGATCCTAAAGAATATGATGCTATTGATTTTCCCTTGAAAGATCAAGACTCAATAATACTTTTAATTTACCTCCTTGTTTTATTTTGCAAGACCATTATTTCATGGTATATGTCTTAATTATTTCATATTGTTCAAATGTATATTTTTATAGATAAGGAAATCATTTTGTCAACATTAATCAACAGTAAGTAGTATATAAAATTGTCATGGAGAAGTTCTTTTCCAATAATGGACATTAGAAAGCTACAATTAGTTAAGAGATGGTAGATTGTCTTTCTTCAATTATTTTAAAGAATATAACTCACTGAAAGAAAGCAAGACCACTGCTTCTGACGAAGAAATAAATTTACTAATTCATATTTTAAACATAAATATGAGTCGTTAATGTATCAATAACATGACGTTTCAAGAAGTCAGGGAATAAATAATTCATCATTGAACTTATATGTAATTTTCTGAAAAAAATTCCCTCATGACATCTGAGCTTTTATGCCAGTTTAATACAACTTATAGAGACTTCCCTTCAGCTAATATCCCATGTCTCTACTTCTGAGATATTAATGGAAAATTATTGAAACAAAAAATGAAAAAGCATTAGTTATGAGTTTTATATAATGGTTACTTTTTGTACATATCATCAATTTTTTCCCTGCAATCATTGGTTTTTGCAGTGGAAACCTAAGAAACTGAGATGAATAAAATCACAATCTTGCTAGTAACAGACTCAAAGTTCACAAAGCTACTTTTGCTGGTAAATTATAAACTAGGACATAATGTATTAGTTCAATTTTGTTTAAGAGTAAGTTGCTATCTATTATAACTTTTCAATGAAGTCTCCCTAATATATTCAACTAGAAAAACAATAATTTTACTTTGTATTCATCAAGTGACCTGGTAAAGAATGAGTTTTGAGGAAGTAGTTTAATGAATCTAAATAATTCCCACTGTGTTTTTAATTGCAACTAAACTGACAGAAAGATATTAAGGTCACTTTTCTTTAAAAAGAAAGTGTAATTTGCAATGCAAACATAAGAGACTAAGGACTGAATAGACAAGGACTATCAAAAATTATAATTTTAGTAAACCACAAGGAATAGAAACACCAAAGCTAATAAAAATTAGGATTTCTAGTAGATACTAGCTCCAATTAGATCATATTAAGAAACCGAAGCTTTTAGGAGTGTTCAACATCTATTAGAGAAACATATCAATCATCTCACAGTTACCTAGGAGATAACCTTAGCTATACAAATGAAAAATCTTACAGATGCTCATAAGAATCTATATTTACTTTCATTTCAACTGTGCTCTACTTGCTGAAGCATGGCAAATTGGAAGCAGTGAATTAACGATATTGAGAAGCACATTTACATCAATAAAAATGTCCTTTGAAAGTAAGACAGAAGATATAAACAATATAAAATGCCAATCCATTAACTCAGCTCAATGTGAAAATTTGGAGGAAGATGATGTCAGAAAATTACAATTTTAGAATTCAAGTTCACTCAGAATGCATAGTTAATCTTAAAGGAGTTGGAGCATAGGAAAGACAAAGATCCTAAACTGGCTGTCTTATTTTATAAAGTAGTTTTGAAAGCTCCATAATGATTTCAAATAAACTAGATGACATTTTTCAATAAGTTCAAAAACTTTGTCAAGCCTATGTTATATTTTTGAATTTATATACTTCAGATCTCATACTTTGATACATCAAGTTAATGTATTCTGCAGTTTGAATGTAAAAGTCCTAACATGAGTCTTACTTGAGCTGCATTTCACAAGAAATGAGAGACAATATTAATTAGCTTACTAATTAATGAGTTAGCAGCACTAATCATTTAGACAATTAATAAGTTTAGATAAAGCACATATAAATATTTGACTGAAGATTGGAATAATTTCTCTAATTTAGCATAATGTCCATCCCAAATAGTAAAAATTAGTGTTTAGTTCACGTGTGTGTGTGTGTGTGTGTGTGTGTGTGTGCTTGACTGAGTTCTTTTTCACCACATGAGCACTAGTGCCTGTGAAGGACAGAAGATGGTAATGAATTCTTCAGAACAGCAGTTACAAAGGGCGTTTGGTTCTGGGAATTGAATGTTGGTCCTCTACAAAATTAGAAAGCACTCTTACCATCTCCCCAGGCTGTAGTCCATACATTTGTAGACTGAATTTTCTTCCTAACACTTGTTGATGTTGTCTACTCAATTGCATAAATTTAATATTAGTTATTTTAAATTAAAATAAATTTAAAATGTTTGACTGACATATCTTTTTTTTTTCTAACAGAATAGAAAACAGCCTCTTTTAAGGTAGTTTATGGGATTTCATCTCTAGCTTTCTTCATAGAAGACATCATTAAAATGTTACTATCCCATTTAAATTCAGAACTTTATGAATGTTAAAAGTACTCTCACTATATATAAACTAACATTTTAATTGCAGTATGTAAGTCAGGTTTTCACATGCATTGTGGTCAAAACTTTTAGAAACACCACTATGGTTAAGAACAAAGCAGTAAATTACAGTGGCATGGTATGGAATCCCTGGTCTTCTGTTAATGATGTGCATGGCCCTGTCCCAGTAAATAACACTTGTGTTTTATCATTTACTCATCAATAAAATGACATTATTCTATCTAGAATTCAATGGTTTATCTTAAAGATAGCATGTTTTTACATATGTAAAGTACTAAGAAGGATTTTTTCTTCTGTTGAGTAGTGTTTTCTTACCATAAATGTTCAATTTAGCATTTTTGAAATTCACTTATGAATTAGGTTCATATCATTCTATTTCTATATGTTTGAGATACTGATTTAGACTATTCATAAACAGAATTTTTTATCTATAAGATTACCAAAACACCCTCAAGTGATAATAATAAGAGAAAGATAAACTTATCCTACAGTGATTTTAATGATGTGCCTTGGATCATATGCTAATTTTCAGTCTTTTATTTATAATAGCCATGGAGGTGAAAATAAGGTGAAAGAAAACAAAGCCTGCTTTTCTAGACCCAGTGCTAAATGTTTAGCAAGTCATTAATTCTTAGGTCAAACAGTTATTAAGATGAATTATTGAGGGACGGGAGAGCTAAGCTAACATCTCAAGGTTAGTAAGTAAACTGTGGTTCCAAGTTCATTATGAACAAGAAATGAAAAAAATGATACAATTCAGCAACTCTTCTTGCAGAAAACCAGGAGAGAGAGAGAGAGAGAGAGAGAAGGATGTTGGTCTACGTACAGAAGTGAAGCCTCTGGAAGGAAGGATATGAGCACTAAGATATAGAGGTTCCAGACTTTTTTTTCAGAGACAAGATGATAAAATTAGACACTCTGGGGAATACACCGTGGTAAGATATTTTGTTTGAATTCTTTTCTTTCCACGTAACAGCTTGATGCACCTGTTTTATAAAGAGCATCTCAACATTTTGGTTTTGACTCTTAAAAACAGGGTTGTTGCGATTTATTAAAAAAGTCGTTTTGGGAGCTAGTGAGACAAGTCATGGTAAAGATTCTTGCTGCACAAGCCCGGAATCTGAGCTTGATCTCTGGCACCCATACGAAGGCGGAAGAAGAGAAACAAACTCCTGAAGGTTGTCCAGTGATTTCTACATTTCTACCATGTCATGAATTTCCACATACACACATTATACACACATATATGTATATATTATATATAATATAGAATAATAAAAAATGAAAAATGAAGCTTTATAGAAGTGTATTTTATTTTTATTGACTTGTATATGTGCATGTGCACATGCATGCAAGTACACGCAGAAGTCACAAGAAGGTTTTAGCTGAAGTTACATGTGGTTGTGGGTTCTGGATTGTGAATTTGGGCCCTCTCCTTTGAGCTGTCTCTCCACACTAAAAAGATAATGTTTTATTACTATATTAATAGCAATTATTTTTATGTTGTGTAATAATATATATGAAGTATAGTTGTGGAAAGTATTTAAGATGTGATTACTTATCTCCAAATAATTGACCTACTTGGCTATGGAACAAAAAAGTCAAGAGCTTATTTGGAGGTTCTAGCAAAGGAACACAGCTACCCATGTACCCTTGATCTAAGACAGATTAGTTATCCTCCATTTAGTGAAAGCAGTTCTTCACTAAGTGCACAGCTTCTAGAGGCATGCACACGGAGCAGGAAGGGAGAAAGAGAACACCCATACAGTCAAAAAGATTAGCACATCAACTCTAGCCACGATTGGAGTGACAAATACAGCCAGATCACCCTCTCAGATAGGGACACTAAAATTGAGCAAGTGAGTGAACAGTTATTAATGTCTTCTGCCTAAATGCAGCCTACTTTTGAAAATAATTACTATTTTTATTTTTCTTGCCTTTCCTTAATCTATACACTTTTAAATTTTCTAATAAGTTGGTTTACTTTTGAATAATTTTTATGAGAATTGATGTGGTAATTTTTGTAGCTTTGAAGCCACTCTCCTGCTCCAGTCTTTGTGCTGTATCATAGCAAAACATCGTAAAAACATAAAGTGTATTTATGCAGCTGAGTCTATGTCATGAATCCAGTCCTCTTTCCTTATTACAACTTCATATCAAATCTTGTTAAAGTGAGCCAAATCATACCATCATAGAAAAAAGACACACTATGATGTAAGGAGAACTTCATGGTTTAGGTACTTTTCTAACCTAATTTCTCATCAGACCTACTTCAGAGTCAACCATTAACATCTATAAAAACATTTTATTTTTCTCAACATGTGTTTTCCTCAATTACTGCTATAATCTGGACTGAAGTAACTCCCAATTGCCTGGATATTAAATGCTTGGATGTTCTCAGCATGCCTTGTTAATAGATGAGGGAGAGAAAATGGGAGAATTTAGTGTAAGTTCTTGATCATTGATGGATACAGTAGAAGGGAAA
>CABHPH010082098.1:51101-65050 GCA_902168325.1 Peromyscus nudipes | reverse complement strand
AAAAAAAAAAAGAAATCTCTTTACAGTAATCCCCTATGAAATGAAAATGAAAAGGCAGATCACATGCTTCCAACATATAATGGCTCAGGGTGTGCATTACCTTTACAAAAGGTAGGGAAGGGAGCATAGTGAGGAAATATTGGAACAAAGAAATAATGAAAACCAGCTGACAAAACTCCAAACCCTGCATCTCCACGTCTGATGTCAAAATCCTCTTCAGATCTCCAACTTCATTCATTTTTGTTGAGTGCAACACACTTCTTTGTCTTGGGCTGGTTCACCTCTCTGTTAGCAGCTTTCTTCAGCAGATATCCCATGGCTCAGGCACCTCCAACATTTTGGGGCCTCCAAGGCAATCCAGGCTTTACCTTCACAGCTTCACACTATGGTGTCTCTAAGGCCTCCGAAAAGGCACATCCCTGACCCATGCCTGGCCTCAGCAGCTTTCCTTAGTCCCTGAGGGGGAATCCATAACACCTTTCTTCTATCCTTGATTCTGAAGCCAGAACAACATGGCCAAAGCTGCCCAGTTCTGCTCCTTGCTGAGGATGGAACATGGCCTCCTCATTCAGTTACATGTTCACCAACTTTTTGTTTTCAATGGTTTCTTTCACTATCTAAACTTTGCTGTCCTGGAAGTTGCTATGTGGATCAGGCGGGCCTCCAATTTAGAGATCTGCATGCCTCTGTCTCCTGAGTGCTGGTATTAAAGGCATGTACCATTATGCCTAGACCTAAGCTGTTCTTTAATTTCTTTTCAAAAAATGGACTCTCAGCTCTGTGGGGTCTTGGTCACCACTCTCTTTATTACATTTAACATCAGTCTTCCCTTTAATCTGTCTATCTTCTTGAACACAGCACTTAGCTCTATTCCACTTCCTGGTGCCTCTTTTCTCCATGAACTGTACATTTTATACTTTTCCTTGCTCATTTTGCTCCTTTTCATTATATATTTTCTTTTTTTTTAATTTTTTTTTTTGGTTTTTCGAGACAGGGTTTCTCTGTGTAGCTTTGTGCCTTTCCTGGAACTCACTTGGTAGCCCAGGCTGGCCTCGAACTCACAGAGATCCGCCTGCCTCTGCCTCCCGAGTGCTGGGATTAAAGGCGTGCGCCACCAACGCCCGGCTCATTATATATTTTCATAAGATTGAACAATAATAACCACACAACAGAGAATACTAGGCTGTTTTAATATTTCCTCTGCCAAGAAATTAATCCAAAACTCTTCACTTTAGCCTCAAGCAGACGCTTTGGACAAGGATTAAAAAGCAGCCACATTATTCACCAAAATATCAAAAGACCGGTCTCTATGCCACATACTAAAATTCTTCTCCTCTGAATCTTCTTGAACTAGGCCCAAACAGTTCAAATAACTCTGAGCACTACTGTCTTCCATGTTCCTATTGGATGGACCATTAAGCCCCACTTAAAGTGTTTGCTGCTTTTCTAATCCACAGTTCCAAAGTCGACATTCTTTCAAACAAAATCATAGTCAGAGCTATCACAGCAATAACCCAGTCCCTGTCCCTAGTACCAACTTCTGTCTTAGTTATGGTTCTATTGCTATAAAGAGACATCATTACCATGGCAACTCCTACAACGGAAAACATCTCACTGGGGATGGCTTTATAGTTCAGAGGTATATATATATATACATGTGTTGTGTATGAGTATGTACATATATATATACATATAAAGAGATCAGATAGATAGGTAGATAGATAGATGATAGATAGATAGATAGATAGATAGATAGATAGATAGATAGATGGAATATCATTTGAAAAGATATGTCAAGATACCAGTTGGTAGTATCAGAGTTTCAAAAATATTAGCAAGTATAAATGAATCCTCCTAATTCATAGGCTTAGAAATTGGGTAGGTAGAGCTTGTCTGAAATTCTAGAGAAGTAGGAAGGAAAATCTCAAATTTAAGACCATCATGTGCTATGTGGAAAGTTGTTTTAAACAAATGGACATACATACACATACATTCATTACATCTACATATGAATATACACATACACACATACAGAAACATATAAAGATACAGATCATTTAGATAGATAGATAGATAGATAGATAGATAGATAGATAGATAGATAGACAGACAGACAGTCAGATAGATAGAAGCTCACAACTGGCCCATCATTTCCCCCAAATTCTATTGCTCTAGATTGTTACTAGGTTAGTTTCTATTTAGGGAAAAAACAACTAGATTCTTCTCAATAGAGACCTGAAAAACACTATTGCTGAGAGATACAAATAGAGTCAAGGAATAACACATGACTGCCTTTGTAAACTACAACCATATCATTAAAACAAAATTTGAAGGACTGGCAACAGTCTAATGATTTCTGGCCACTAAACTGAAAGAGGTAAACTAAATGTGTTAATGTTTCTCCTGGAAGTCCAATATACTTTGAAGCCAATTGTGGAAATTTCCATGAGATCTATGCTCTGGGAAAGAATGACATATAATCTTACTAATTTCAAAATAAAATGAAATATAATTCTCTATATTCATCAATTCATTCAAATTTATTAAGTAGATCCTGACATCAGTTCAAGAATTTTGCTATGTGACAGGTTATAGATTTGAGCAGAAAGACAGTCATGGTGACACATGTCTTTAATCCCAGCAAATTAAAGGGAAGCAGAAGCAGGCAGATCTTCATGAATTCAAGCCCAGCCTTGTCTACAATGTGACTTTCAGGACAGCCAAGGCTGTTTTACAGATGTACCCTGTTTAAAGAGTGGGGAAGTGTTTTCATTTAGGAGAGAATTTTGTTTGCCTAGTTCTGATCATCTGCTGCTTTTGATAGTCACACAACCCCTTTGTTTCCTTTGCAAAATCTAGTGGAGTTTTATGTTGCTTGATTGCTCTTTTTTTTCCGGAGACAAGACCTCACATACAGCCAAGCACAACTAAGCTTGACCCAGGCAGGACTTGAACTCACAATCATTGTATTTCTTCAGCATCTTAAGCACTGGAATTAAAGGAGTGCAACACATGCCCAACTTTATTAACTTGAATATCAGGAGAGAAAATGTGCTAATCTTTTGTAATTCCATGAGTATACCAATTATATGCAGCTAATCTTGGGAGGAGAGTTAAAGGAAACATCCAGATATTGGAGAAAAGTTGAATTTTGAGGATGTTATAGAGACAGATGTTCTCTGCATCTTAGAAACTAAAATATGTATTACAGTAGGGGCTCTTGAAATTAGACAGCACAACAAATAAGGTTGATTTTTTTTAACCTCAGGTGTTGGCTGTAAACATATACCAGCATAGCAGAAACAATAGACCTTGAACTACTTAACAATCTTTGCTTTAAATGAATTTTACTTTGGCATATCACTATATGTTATGTCAGATTCAACAATCACTACTTACAGAGAAAATTGTAAATGACAGGGTCTGGTTAGTAGTTAAATGGACACCATGGGAAAGGAGGTTAAACGTGTTCACAGGCTCCCACTATGTGGGTTGCACTGGAAGACCTTAAACCTTAAGTTTCTTTCTAAATTTTCAGATGAGAGCGAAACAGCGGAAGGAGGAGACTCTGACCCAGTGAAATCACACTGGAGTAGAAGGAGGTTCAGTGACAATATTCTCAGTTTAAACTGTGATGTTCAGTCAGCCTTGCAAGCTTAGTGTTTAACCTCCTGAAACATCTGAGTTACACATAAGCAATGGGAAAATAAGAACTTTCTGGCATTCAAGTGTTAGTTCAAAATATAAGCAGGATGTGTTAGATTAGTTGTACAATTCCATTCTTATTAATATTTTAAGCTTCATCCAGAGGATCAGGGTAACCTTAAACCATATGGTGAAGATTTGGCTCTGAATTTGTTAATTTAGGAAGCCATGACTTTGTTTTATATTAGAGATTCATTCACAGAGGGGTAATTAATTTAAAAAAAGAAATACATGTCTATCTTACTAAAAATAAAACAATGCAATGTGAATCCCTGAATCACTGCAAATACAAAGTCAAAGGACATTAAGATTCTGTTTGCTGCCAATCCTCTGTCTTTGAAGATTACACTGACTCAGAAAAATCAAAGAGGAGCTAAAGCTTCTTGGGGAAATATTGCTTGAGGATTAAATATCAGAACTCATTAGTTAGAGAAAGTGAGACTTTTCCTTCTCAGTTTATGTCTTAAAAGAAAAAGTAGAGAACTAGGAAGGAGAAAATGGGATCTGGAGGGCACAACAGAAGACTGCGATGAGGAAATGGATATGCACCTAGGGCTGTGCTGTTAGATGTTCATCAGAAGAGGTGGGATGTTTGATTGTTGCTAGATCAGTAGAGGTGTCTGGACTCAACATATTAAAGGAAATAAAATATCACAGAGCAGATTGCAGAGTCTGCACTAGAGGGAAACAAATCAAATTCTAAGATGCACCCAAGTAAAGTTGGAGACAGGATTCTTTTAAAAAGACCAATTAGGCAATGGTCCCTAGTTGTATAATAGATTAGAGTTCCTAACCAGCATAGAAGTAGTTAATAATTGTTGCTCACTGGCAGATGGCAACTCGGGCAGAAAACAGGTATTATTGTTCAAGGAGGAGTTCCAGAGTGTGAGGGTTGTAGATGCAACCAACCGCCTTATTAAGTAATAAATACAAAGCCAATGTAAGGATTAAAGCCCAAAGAGGTCAGAGCTAAGAATCTTACCCGCTTTTCTGCCAGCTAGCTTCTCCCGCCAAGAGAGTTCCGAAAAGCGCGTTACTTCCTGTGCGATTGATTTATATAGAGTCCTTGTTCTTCCTTCTCATTGGTTGTAAACCCAACTACGTGACTGCCTCGTCACTGCCTCTCTGTCTTCTACAGTTGGTATTGAGATTAAGGGCGTGTGTCTCCAATGTTGGCTGTATCCTTGAACACACAGAGATCTACCTAGTTCTGCATACCAAGTGCTGGGATTAAAGGCGTGGACCACCACCGCCCCTTACCAAGTGCTGGGATTAAGGGCGTGGACCACCACCGCCCTGGCTTTCGCTATGGCTTGCTAATAGCTCTGACCTCTAGGCAACTTTATTTATTAACATACAAATAAAATCACATTTCAGTACAAATAGAATACCACTATAGAAGGTCCTGTGCTCAGAGCAGTTCTGAAATATTTTGTTTACTGTGAAAAGGATAAATATAAATGACTCAGACTTAATGGCTTTGATATTCCCAACGATCTACTGAGAGGATACTGTTTCTATGGCTATATTATAAAACAAAATGGTTAGTTTCTAAATCTCACATTGCATGCTAATATCAGAAATGAAAGTCAAATTCAGCTCATCTGAAAATAGAGGGCATATTCCTGTTCTGTGTTCTAGAAATGACTGGCTTCAGAAATCTGAGAGAGAGAGAAAAAAAAACCCTAGTATCTACGGATTGGAAGGAGAAGGATGTAGCAAGCTGTGTGTACTGCCATCATAGCACTTTCATCTACACAAGCGGAGAACATGTCTTAGGCACTCGAATGGCACCATCTTCTGACAATGGAAGTCCATAATGGAGGTCAAGTTTAAACAGTATTGATTCCATGCGGTACAATTCTCATGCTGTGCTCTCTGGATTTTTTTTTTTCTTGAGAATTGAGGTTAAAGAAATAAGGTTGCATGCAGAAGTAATGCAAGGCTGCTGATTTGGGTACTTAGGAATTTTAGAATCCAAATACAAAGTGACCATGTTGAAAATTCATAGAGAAAGAAGGAAGTGTTGGAAGTGTTGTATTTTATATTTATCCTTTGCTCTGAGTCTTTATCTCACCTCCACACACAAGTGATATAACACAATAGACCAAGATTTAGCCAGGCATTGGTGGCGCACGCCTTCAATCCCAGCACTCGGGAGGCAGAGGAAGGCAGATCTCTGTGAGTTCGAGGCCAGCCTGGTCTACAGAGAGAGATCCAGGACAGGCACCAAAAGTACACAGAGAAACCCTGTCTCAAGAAACCAAAAAAAAAAAATGGACGAAAATTTTCCTCAGAGAAGTAATTAATTTTTCATTAAAATGGCATGCTGCAATTTCAGCATACAGAAATTATTTCAGGCTCATACGTATAAAGGTAAGTGTTATACCTACCAAATACACCATGAGTGATTCACTTCTAACTTATATTTTCTGTTGCCATGTCCACTGTATAAAATAGTGTTGCTGTAGTTTTAGAAGGGACCTGAATGCCAAATAAACATCCGCAATCTTATAAAATTCATCCCAAGCTAGTATGCCTGTCAAAGTAGTTGGCAGGTGCTATATAAATATTCAAATACATAGAATCTATGAATATTTATGTTGTAAAGTTGCATTTATTTTTATATACCTTATAAATAAGTAGGCAAAGACCTGAAAAAGCAAACAATTGAGTAGTGTCAGGTGACTATAAATAAATTCATCTATGTGTGTGTTATGAATTCCAAATTAACTTAAAACAGAATGATAATTCTTTTGGTTATTTTTACATTTCATTAAATTTTATTTTGAAACATTTCATGATTAAATTATATTTAGAAAATATGAGTCTAACATCTAACCTGGTAAACTGATCACAGATGAATGTTTTGAAACTGATTAATTTATGAGATTACATTTACCACTTCATAAAGAATTAGAAAATCAAATGCTTTAGGGTTTGTTCTCTCATATATATGAGAGCAAACCAGGTTAGCATATGATCTATCCAACTGAAGTTTTCAAGCAAAAGGTTCAGCCAGCATAGCTTCCATGTATACCCACAACAACAAAATCTGTGGACCATACACCTAGGTCAAGATATTGTTAATGCTCACTTTTCTAATAGATCTCAGTGTACAATAATGGATATTGTTCAAAGACTACAGTATTTGGGTGGAGGATGGGCTGGGAGCAAGGGTTTATTTGGATTACAACTCCAAGTTACAGTCCATCACTGTGGTTAAGTAAGGTAACAACTTGCCACATTCAAACTGAAGAGCAGGGCACAGAGAGAATGATGCATGCACATGGGCCTACTCATATTCAGCCCCTTCTCAACACTTACATAGCTCCTGCCTAGGGAATGATTCCACCAACAGCCTTAATCTGTGTCTTCCAATATAAATAAATATAACCAAGCCAACCTCCCCCTTCCGCAAACATGAAACAGAATAATTTTAACAAGAAAGTTTATATTTACTTTAATCTGTGTCTTGACATACATGTTTAATGTGCAATTTGAGATATTTGAGCTCCTAATTTAAAAGAAGACAAAAATCAGTGGCTGGAGATCATTTGCCTTCCTAAGTAGGTATAAGAGTCAAATAGGAAATTGATTTTATATCTAAATTATGAATCAAAGTGTTCATTTCCAGTGAAGACTCTTATAGGTTTTGTTCTCCAGAATCCATAATTTTATCTTAATGTTTTTAGAATACAAAGAAATCCAACCATTAATGTTGTATGGACAGACTTTAAGAGGGATACATACTAGAAACAGAATGAATTTACTACTTATTATAACACATCTGATTCCTAAAGAAGATCCTTACATGATACTTAAGTGTAATGGCATATAATCAGAAAAGTCAACCAAATTTCTTAAGTATTTACAAAAATACTTTGTCTTACTTTGTCAAATATTAATTGACTTTTAAGTAATAAAAATTAGTAAGTGAGTATTATGTAATTTTATGTAAATTATTGTAATAATAAACACATAAATAATTGGGTTCAAGCAGGCACTTTAAACAATATTAAAACTGTATACTGCTTTAAAATAATAGGCATTAATACTACTGAAAACACACTGACAATAGAGGTATTTTAATATGTAGGAGGATCCACAATTGCATTCAATTTAAAAGGATTTTAATAATTTTTTATGAAAGAATTATCTAGGTTTGAAGGTATTTTCACAGGGTGCAGGTACTCAGGACATTTAGGACTAGTTAACATAGCGTTCATATTGTAGGGTCCTATCTATAAAACCATGTCAAAGCCTGTTAGCACAATCTCTCGATTCACACCTCCATGTCTTTTCATTTCCTGTACATAGTTATAAACTGACCTTACAGTTCTTTTCAAATTAAGTAAAGAAGTACAAGTCTGCATTGTAACAAGCAGGCTAAGCCTTAAAACTTTAGGTTTGACTTGATTGTTACATAATGATTGCTCAGAGGAAGTGAGGCAGCTACATTTGCATTATGGTTGCTTAACTTTTACCATAGGAAGCCATTTTATAATGAGGAAGAAGTTTCTGGTTAACTATTATGTATTGTATAACCCAGATAGTTCCAAGGTGGCTTTTAAAGGAAACCACAGTTCTGAGTCTGAAATACCAAAGTTAAATTGAACTTTCTAAAGAGTCAGACTGTTCACTGGAAACTGTTTATTTCCCATGACTTAAATGGTGTTCTTATGGACAATAAACCACAGAATGTGAATAGCCTTTCTGAAATGTTTGAGAGGGTCACGAAAATTGTACCAGAGATAAATGCATTAACTTAAGAAAATGCTCGATTTGGTCCTTGAAAAATCTACAGCTTTGGAAATGCCCATTTCACTCTTAAGAGCTTAGAGGAATAGGCACTGTCCTTTGGTAAGGTCTAGCTGAAAGCTTTATTGTGTGCACTATTTACTTATGTTTTTACCAGTAGCAAACCTGGATAAGCTTTCAAGAACGCCTGTGTCACAGCACCAAGTCCATTCAGTCTGCTGGATAAGAACACAAAATATTTTCTCTTTACCAAACAGTTGTGCATTTATTATTAAATCCCATGCAATGCCTTTTATGTAGTACTTATATATTATGCTCCAAAATACATTTGACTATCGAAAAATAAATTTTCATGTGTAGAATTGAAACTGACCTTAAATTTGTGATTCTCTTGCCTCAGTCTCCCACTGCTGGGATAACAGGACTGCATTACAAAACCTAAACCATTCTGGAAATATTTGCAGTACATGAAAGACTAAAATCTCTAAGTAGGTATGTTTCCATATCAGTTAAGCAGTTTTGACATAAATTAGATAAATTACTTTTATAACCATGTGTTACTGAATGATGGTTTTGTGTTCTGAGAACTACATCCTTAGTTTACTCACTAGACAAGCATTACAGAGCACTTGCATGGGAGCTTAGTGAATTTCAGTCATTTAGTGGGGCTTCTTGATGACATCAAGAGACACTGTGAACCTAACATGAGTGTGCTTCTGTCGTTACACAGAATATTGAGTATAGTGAACTTTTTCATAAGTAGACATTCACTCTAAAACACTGGTAATAAGAATATGAATTGTAGGCCGGGTGGTGGTGGCGCACGCCTTTAATCCCAGCACTCGGGAGGCAGAGCCAGGCGGATCTCTGTGAGTTCGAGGCCAGCCTGGGCTACCAAGTGAGCTCCAGGAAAGGCGCAAAGCTACACAGAGAAACCCTGTTTCAAAAAACCAGAAAAAAAAAAAGAATATGAATTGTACTATTCTTATATAACTATTATAGTGCTCTTATCATGCATCACGTATTAAAAATAGTGTGTACGCCACGTGTTTGCAGGACTTTCAGCATTGCAGATTTATACCAGCATCACCACAAACGTATTAACAACGCTTGCACTACAGCACTGTAGTTATGACATCATGAGATAATAGGAAAGTTTTGGATCTATTGTAATCTTATGATATTATTATTGTGCATCTACAATGACAAATAATGAACTACTTTGATGTGGTACATATAACTTATGTATTACTATATACCATATATGTTTTATATTAATCACATAGAATAATTCCTAGGAATATTTTATGTATGTAGATCTGGGTAGATACATCTAATTTGAAGTAAAGTTTGATTTTGTGAAACACTGGTAAGCGTTTATTAAAACTAGATGACCTTTGGATCTTATTTGTGAAATCTAATTTACATGCATATTTTATTTGTTAACAAAAATGATCTTCATTGAAAAAAATGAAGGTTGTTACAACTCCTTTCTTCTGATATTGGATACAGTAAACACACATTTATAAGCATGATTATATAATCCCCTGTGTTGAAGTAGACTTTCTTTATCAGGTACTGTTTAGAATAACTAGAAAACTGACCTTCATTTAACTTAAAAAAGTTTCTTTAAAGGAATTTTGTAATTTGCATAGTTCCCTGAGATAATCAGTGAAATTAAAAATTTAAGCTGGACGGTCATGTTGCACACCCTGCAATCCTAGCATTCGGGAGGCAGGGGCAGGTGGATCTCTGTGAGTTCGAGGCCAGCCTACTCTACAAAGCAAGTTCCAGGACAACCAGGACTGTTAAACAGAGAAACCCTGTCTTGGAAAAAAAAGAAAATAAAAATTAATGAAAATAAAAGTATATTTTTTTTGTAATATCAATGATGAATATTTTGAACTGTTATGTGACTAACCCAAACAAGAATAGCAATTTTCAAAGTCCAATATGCAAGACATTTGGTTAATTATTTGAACCTAATACAGTCTTATGAAGCCATGACGAGGGAAAAATGTGCCTAGAGAAAAATGAGGCAGCTCAGTAGCAGAATTTGTACTACTCAAACAGAAGACTCTTAGTATAATTCTTAGTAACACACACAATCACATACAAAAATAAATACATTTTTTACATGAGTGATATATTACTTCATTTTTTTAAATGGCATGATAGCTTATGATTAAATGTATGTTGAAAATTTCTTTGAGACTCGATCACTACCTTGAATCATAATTATTATTATTGAATATTTCATAATATATGTGTAGACAGAAAGAATTGTGTAGTAATAGGGAACATTTTAATGACCTCTGAATGACCTTAGAAATGCCTCTGCATGTTAATTATTTGTTGTCATATTCACCATGTAAGATGAAATGTAGAAAACTGGTCACTAGTACAAGACTGCATATACCTTTTTGTTATGTATCTTACTGGATATACTAGAAAATAACCAAAACTTATTTAAAAAATCAGTATGATCGCTTTTATGAAAGTGTTTATTTACCAACTAAAAAATCAAATCTAGGACTTGTTTGTTAATCTTAATGTCATTAATTTCATATTCTAAACTACTCGTAGGTTTGAATTTAGTATAAAATACAGATGGAGCGTAGTTGTCAACAATATAAAAGTCATTACAAATTACAGTTGACCTGACAATATAATGCAAGAGCTTATATTTGTACATCTAGTATCCTTGTATTAAGTTCAAACAATGAAGAAACTTCAGTATATTGTTAGACATATCTTATCAAGATGATTTGTGATTTGAGTTAATGTGGGAAAAAATAAACTTCTAAGAAAAGTCTTGAAATTTTTCCCAAATTCACGCCTCTTAGTAGAAAAATTAGTGAAACTACTTTAAGTTTCAAATCAATGTTTTAGACTTTCATGAGCTTTATGTCTAATGAAATAATAAGTGTACTGTAAAAGCAAAACCAATTACCATAAAGCAAGCATCAACAACATTTTCAAGTACTTCTTTTAATTTTTTTATTATGAAATTTTCTATTCCTTTTACATACCAAACACAGATCCCTGCCTCCTCCCTCTTCTAGCCTCCCCAGCCTTCCCCCCAACCCACCCCCCATTCCCACCTTCTCCAAGACAAGATCTCCCATGGGGAGTCAGCAGAGCCTGGTACATTCAGTTGAGGCAGGTCCCAGCCCCTCCTACCTGCATCAAGGCTATGCAAGGTGTCACTCACACCTTAGGCATTGGGCTCCAAAAGGCCCACTCATGCACCAGGGAAGGATCCCGATCCCCCTGCCTGTGGGTTCCCCAAACAGTTCAAGCTAAACAACTGTCTCACATATCCAGAGGTCCTAGTCCAGTCCCTTGGGGGCTCCACAGCTATTGGTTCTCTGCTCATGCATGGCTGTTTGGCTGGCCATCTCTGTACATTTTCCCATCATGATCGCGATGTCCCTTGCTTATAGAATCCCTCCTCTCTCTCATCAACTGGACTCCTGGAGCTCAGGCTGGTGCCCAGCCATAGATACCTGTATATGCTTCCATTAGAGAAAATATCATTTTGAGTGAGGTAACCCGGACTCAGAAAGACAAACATGGTATGTACTCACTCATAAGTGGATATTAGATGTAAAGCAAAGGATAACCATATTACAACCCACAGCCCCAGAGAAGCTAGCTAACAAGGAGGACCCTAAGAGGGACACATAGATAACCCAGCAAAGGAGAAATAGATGAGAGATCTACATGAGCAAACTAGGGGTAGGGGAGTAATGGAGGGCAAGGAATGGGGTATGAGAACATAAGGAAATGGGGAGTTTGAGCTGGAATGGCACAGAGTGGGAGAGCAAGGAAAGAGATACCGTGATAAATGAAGACACCATGGGAATAGGGAGAAATAGGGTGCTAGAGAAGTTCACAGGAACCTGCAAGGATGACCCCACCTTAGACTTCTAGAAATAGTCAAGAGGGTCTATTGGTCTACTCTGGTAACCAGATTAGTGAATACCCTAACTGTCAGCATTTTCAAGAACTTATATTTCCATTTGATGAGTCACCAGAGATCCACTTTGATCTTTTTGAAAAATCAAAAATTAAGTGTTTTTTGGAAAGTTTAGGGTTGAAAAGTTCACATAAATATAAAATTATTAGAAATCATTAAATAATAAAATATGCTTATTGTTTATGTAAGGCAAGGCATTAATAAAATTATTTTTAAATATAACAAACTCCACTAATTTTGTGTCCACTGAATTACTGTGATTTACCGCCATTTTTCTCTCAAGGAATTGCTTCTTAGAGTAAAGTTTGTTACTATATCCAAACAAACATTTAAAACAAATGATAAGTTGTAAAAGCATAATCACCACTTTATTAAAATATTTGTGCCTGGGGCTGGATTGATGGCTCATTAGTTAACAGAACTGGCTTTTATCAGGACCCTGATTCAATTCCTAGTACCTATATGGTGCTCATAGTCAACACTAGCTCTTAGTACCACAGTATCTGGCTCACTCTACTGGTATTTAAGGTCTGAGGTGCACATATATGCAGAACACCTCTGCCACCCCACACACAAATAATAAATGAAGATGATTTTAAAATATTTGTAATTTCAAAACCCAGTATTGAGAAATGTTGGGGAGAACAGAAAATTCTATTACTGAAGAATCTGGAATCCATGAAAATGGGATAGCTTTTGGAATAATTCATACAGTGATTCTGAGTGCAAATCATGTGAGAGCTGGCTGTGTGGGAAGGGGTTTGCTGAGTAGAAATAATGTATATACTAATACACATAAACAACCTAATGATCACAAATGTGATTTATATGCAATACAAAATAGGAAAGGAAAGCAAATAGAGACGTTTTGACTTGGAAATAAATTTTAAGAAACAGAAATTTACTTGTATTTCTTTAAAGAAATCATTTTGCTGAAATGATCTGTGAGAGAAAGTCTCTCTTCTGGTGTTTACCTTTGTGCCTGACTCCATTCTACACACTAGTGAGCAGTTCCTATCTTTTCTGTGTATGTTGTCACATATACTGGGCTGATAGGTTTAATTTTAGTTTTTGCATGTTAGTATTAGTAGGCCACTATTCATTTATATATCCAATATTCTTCAAGAAATTAACACATATAATTTTGAATAATGCATGCAGTGGTAATAGCTCTAACCTTGAGATTCATTGCTTAGGGTCAGGTGCCCACTGTTGGTCTAAATGGCAGAGGCCAACTGTTGGGTCAATAATTTGGTAAGGGGCCAGGCGGCAGTGGGGCTTGCCTTTAATATCAGCACTTGGGAGGCAGAGCCAGGCGGATCTCTGTGAGTTCGAGGCCAGCCTAGACTACAGAGTGAGTTCCAGTACAGGCACCAAAACTACTGTCTCGAACCCCCAATAATAATAATAATAATAATAATAAAAAGAAGAAGAAGAAGAAGAAGAAGAAGAAGAAGAAGAAGAAGAAGAAGAAGAAGAAGAAGAAGAAGAAGAAGAAGAA
>CABHPH010082098.1:28540-51091 GCA_902168325.1 Peromyscus nudipes | reverse complement strand
AAGAAGAAGAAGAAGAAGAAGAAGAAGAAGAAGAAGAAGAAGAAGAAAAATTTGGTAAGGGGACATAATAGGTGTTTTTTTTTCTTTTTTTTTTTTTTTTTTAACTGATAAAGGTGTGGCATAGATCAATATTTCCAATTTAGTTTCTGTCCAGTGGACAAAAGGTCACGGTTAAGGTTAGGACAATCTGTGAGAATTAAAAGTCTGGTTCTTCATCATCCATAATCGTATGACACCAGGCTTATGCCTTAAACTGAATCTTCCCATTCAAGTTTTTCCTATACATTCTCAACTGTTTGTTCCTAAGTACTTTATCTCCTGGAGAAATACACACTGAAGCACAGGCATGCTGGCCTTATGCACCAGGCAGTTTTACCATTTCACAGATAGACCCTTATGAGACTATGTCTTATAATGGTTGTTGTTTCAAATTAATTTTTCCAGAGCCTGCCAACTTTGAGAAACTGATAAATTTTGGCCTCTGAGCTTGCAAAATTGAGTGTCAGATACTGCAACGAGACAAACTCATCAAGATAAATGACAAGTGAGGAGCCTGTCAGCCAGTTAACAAGCTGACCTCCATTAGCTGAGGGACTTCCTTTCACAGGCCAGTGGCTCATTTTTTCCTATCCTATTAATATGGTCATAGAGAATACATGTATACTTCTCTGCACATATACACACAACCAAAGGAGTAAATAAAAATGAACCACAAAAAGTTATTCTTTAATTGTGGACATTCAGTTTCATAAAAGTGTTTTATGTAATTTTTGATCAAATTGATTTATTTTATAATGATGAAAGAATGAATTGACCTTCTTATTCATCACTTACTAACTTTTATGAGGAACAAGAGCCAACCTGCCTCACATCTCTCAGTGTTTTTGCCACTTAAGTGACCCTTCTGGATATTACTCTAATTATTTCTGACAAAGTAATGTTCATTAAAATACTGCTGACAACTTCTGACCAAAAATTGATTAATTTTCATCTTTTGTGCAGTGGCATTAGGAGGAAGGTCATTGTTACTGTTACAATTAGTTTAAATCATATGTAATAAATGGTATTTAAAGATTATGCTTTGAAGGTGTTTATTTCCTATTACCCAACTTGATTCTAAATTTCAGTGTGTTTGCAGGGATGGCGGAGTCCAACGTTCCCGCCAGAGTGCACTGTGCCTCTTCCTGTACAAAGGAGCTGTGGGTTCATTGCTTTTTGCTGTTTCCTTTGATGACTGCTTAACACTGCCAATGTACCACGGTGATTAGGAAGATTAAACTCAGAGCCAGACCCAACAAGTCCTGACTTTACAGTTTCACAAGTCTATATGACCTAAACATTCTCCCAAGCCTGTTTTCTTCCCACAAAACCAGAAGAGTCACAAGATGAGCTTTGTAAGGTTATTATAGGCCCATCCACTGTCAGCCATGAATGGAGGACAGACTCGGAGAGCCGCACTTCTTTCAGCCACACTGGAAAAATAAGTGCTACTAATGTGTTCCGGGATCAGGAAAACAGTTGCCTTCTGTTGTGGTCATAACAATAGATGATCCCACCAGACTCCAATGGATACAGATGGCCTTGGTTGAACTAAATGGGTCACAAAATCAAGTATGACATGGACCCAGGAAGGAGAGTGGTAGAGGTGGTTTGATGGGGATCAGGAGACTAGAGAGGAGGAGGAGAGACTACTCAGATTATATCAGATACATGTATGACACTGTCGCACAAAATTAATCAATAGAAAACAAAAAACAGGAAAAATATAGACAATAAACATGTTTTTATAACATTAACTTGAACAAAAGTTAGCTATTATTAGCGACTAATTCTAATAAGCAGTAAGCAGATGTCATCATTTCTGTGGCTAGGTCCTTACCATTTCAAATACCTTTTCTTACAAAATAAAAAGAATGAATCCCTCTAGGCAGAAGCTCCACACATGTGCTTCCTCTTGCTCTTCTCAATTGTCTGAGTTCATCTACCTCATATCCTGTGCAGGCACTTCACTGAAAAGTGATAATCAAATGCATGGTTGTGTTAATAACTTACGCAGCCAGCTCAACCTAATGTGACACATGGCTATTGGAACCTGCTCTGTGTAAATTACTGCTCTGAGTGGATAAAGCATGAAGATGTAGGAAATGTGGTAAAATAACAATAAAGCATGGCTTCCTAGTGAGAGAAACTTTGTGTAAAGGGTATTGAGTAGTCTAATTTTTACTGGAATTACTAATCTGTATACATGTCTAACAGAAGAAGACAATTCACAGACTATTCCCAAGAACCAGCCTAGTCCAGACTTCAGGGAATTGATGTCTTAGTCAACACCTCCCTGCTCAACTGGTATAAAACAAGAATCATTGTGCTGTACCTATTTACCCTATCTAAGCATTAAAAATTCTATAACAGTTTTCTAAGCTACTGACTTTAAATATATTTTTGGTATTACAAAACAAAAATTAGCTAGAATAACAATAATCATTTGGTTGACAATAGAATATAATCATAAGTTAGTAATCAGTAGCATCAATAAAGATATTTATAGTTTGATGTGGCTCATACAGGTCAAGGACACCCATGGGGCAGCCTGGGTCCTCATGATCTGTGTGTGTCAGGGACCAGCCTGACATGTTGAACAGTCCTTGAGGGGAGGAGTGAAGATTAAGAAATAACAGATATGAAAAATATAGACATAGATGAAGAAAAAGACAGAGACACAGGATAGCTTCGAGAGGGCTCTGGGTCAATACTACAGTCGCCTTGAATTTATTCCTAATGGGTTTTTTTTATACACCAGCAAGAAGAGAGGCAAAAGACCTAGCCCTTTCAAGGTCAAGGTACAAAGTACAAACAAGAGTAGACCTTTCCTTAATTTTCAAAACACTTGGTAACCATACCTTATGACAAAGCATCTTGTAATTAGGCCTTGAAGTATAAGACACCTGGTAACCACGCCTTTGGCCAAAACATCTTATTACGCAGCTCTAGGGGGCAAAGCAAACTTGGACTCTTGGACCCTGAATCAAGATGGAATAAGACCTTATGATGGAGTCGCTGTGGGCCTCCACGATGGTCCAGGCTAGCTGAAGACATCCATAGGCCTTCTCTGGTGCCTTGTGCTGCTGGTCGTTGGTGCCATTATGATGAGCAAGCATATGGTGAAGAAACTGGAGATGAAAACAGGCTGAATGGTTCCTGTGCTATGGTAAGAGGCAGATCTGAAAAGGCAAGGGAGGTGAGGAATGGGCCAATGTTGATGGCCTACTTTTCTGGAACCAGGGTGATATGCAGGCCAGGGCTGCTGCCTAGGGCCATGTCTGAGCACAAGGTCCTACTGCAGCTGAGGTCTGTATTGACATCCACGATCCATGTTTCTACCCAGGTAACAGAGATGCCTGGACCCAGGGTCTGGGCTCACACTTGTGGTCATTTTGATGTCTGACTGTTGTGCTGCTGACCAGACCATGTTATCTGAGTAGCCTGTGCTGCCAACAGGGAAGAAAATGAAATCCAGACTGAGGTGCTACCAGGGGCCATATCTGGGTCTGTGACCCTGTAGCAGCCAGACTCTTGATGTCCATGGTCTCAACAACCAATGAAGTTCATTTTGGGACCTGAGGTCTGGTCAGACACCTACCCAAGTCCATGTTGGTGTCTGAGGGCCATGCTACCACCAGGACCATGGTTAATCTACATGGTCTGTGGTGCCATCCATGGTCATGGTGATGTTTGAGCCCAGACTCTAGAGTAGGGCCATGTCTGGGTCCATGGCTGTACCCCAGCCACTGTCTTGGTTGATATGCATGGCTCCAAAGGTCATGCAAATACTCAAGGTCTGGGGCGTCACCTGAGGCCAGGTGGGGATATGAGGGTCATGCGGCCACTGGGGTCACAACAACAATCTGAGTGGTGTATGCTGCCACTTAAGACCATGGTGACATCTGAGCCCAGACTGCTGCTGAGATCCATGTCTGGGTCTGTGATCCTACCACAAATGGGGTCTGTGTTGATGTCCATGGCTCACACTGCCACCAAAGGCCACATGGATGCCCAGGATCTAGGCTACAATCTGTGACCATGTTAGTGTCCAAGGGCCATGCTGCCATTGATGCCATGCTGATCTGAGTGGCCTGTGCTGTCACCTGGGGCCAAGGTATTGTAGGTACCAGGGCTACTCCTGAGAGCCATGTCTAACTCTGTGACCCAACCACAGCCAAGGTCTGTGTTGATATCCATGGCTCCTGATACCATTGAAGGCCATGCCGATGCCAGGGGTTTGGGCTACCACCTGGTACCATGTTGGTGTCTGAGGTCCACATTGCTATGGGGGCCATGCTGATCTGAGTGGGCTGTGCTGCCACATGGGGTCATAGTATTCTCTGGGCCCAGACTGCTGCCTAGGGCTCTGTCTGGGTCCATGGCCCAGCAGCAGCCATGACTCCTGTGACCATAGAGGGCTGTGCAGATGCCCGGAGTCTAGACCTTAGACCATGTTGGTGTCAGAAGGGCATGCTGCCATCGGGGCCATGCTGATCAGGGTGACCTGTGCTGCCCCTGGGGCAATGGTGACATCTGTCTGAGGTGCTGTGAAGGGCCATGTCTGGGTCCATGTTCCTGCTGCAGCTGGGGTCTGTGATGATGTTCATAGCCCGTGTTGCCACAAGGGGTCATAGGGACCATGCATGTTGAAATCCAAGGCCATGATGAACCACCCTGCCCCTCACTGGCCCTGGCACAGCTGGCCCCACCCCCATGGGAGAGCTAGTCCCCACATTCAGGAGAGATGATCACACCCCAAACCATGGGCCTGCGAGAGATGGCCCTGATGGCACGGGCTGAGAAGAGCTGTCTCTGGCCCTCACCTGGGGGGACAGTCTCAATGGCCCAGACCTACAAACTCAGCTACCACACAGATCCATATCCTGGGTCTTGGGTTGACCCACCCTAATATCTACCCCATCTATGTCCTGATGGAGTTTGTAAAGGGACAGGTCCTAGGGAAAGATAACTACAGGATCCCATGACTGGGGCAATAGCAGGATATCCGAGAGGCATTTCAGTGAGGCTCCAGCAATGATGGTGTGCCAGAGGCCTTGAGCCAGACCAATGACTCATTGCAATGAACATTTTGCGGGTGGGGCTGATTGTACAAAAGGGTGTACTGCCTGACACACTGCAGCACACAGCACCACTAGGATGACTGAAGAGGTGTTGGAAAGATGGAGGAACGAGGTGATTTTTGTTTGTTTATTTATTTTATTTTTTAATTGATTTGGGGGGACTTCTTTCCAAGGATGCTCTAGGAATGAGGGGGTTATGGAGGGACTGGGAGGTGAGCAGAATTGGGGTGTCTGATGTGAAATTCCCAAGGAAACAATGAAGAATTATGTTATAAAAATTCTGTATTTTACTGACCCTAAAATATTTCTAGCATATTTTGCTGAAATATGGACAGGAATTCTATGAGTAAAGAAATTTTGTTAAAATAATTGCTCTATCAGGTGAACTGAGCTTTCTAAGAATTTCTCTTTCCAGTCCCTCCTTACTTTAAGTCCTTTGTCTGGCAGGCAGGGAGGCTCTTTCCTGCTTTGTGATGACCTGGGCATCACTGGATTCCTTCTGTGGATTGCAACTCCTGTGCTGGGCAGTTATGTGGTCCCACACCGTGTCTATGGGGCAGTGCATGCAGTGTCCCCCTCTGTCTCTGCCTCCCCCGAGACTGCCGATAGCACAGCCAGGGAATGTCTCTGGCAAACTGATCATTTCCCAAAAATAGATCATGAACATCACAGGATGATAGCGGCCTGTAAATAAGAAGAAAGTTATTTGTATTAAATGAAGCTTTAAGTATTTAAAAAGTATAATCTAAGTCAATGGAATTTTCTAATAACAAGAAAACTTTTAAACCTGATAAAGTTATGTGTGTCTTTAAGGTGTCAATGATCCATGCCCCCCAACTCTGTTCACTATGTGTGCTGCATGCACAGACACACTCAGATCTGTATACTAAACACTGAGATTTGTGTACTACAAATCTCACGCACGTGATGTCAAGTCTAGTCTTTGTTCTTTTTATAAAAATAACAATCAATGGTGATATCACAATCAGGTTCGACAGTAAATTAAGCATTATGTTGTTTTGTTTTTTTTTTAATTAAGGGTGCCAGGCCTTTGTGGCAGGAAGGTTTCCTTTAGCATGTGTCTGTGGCCCCCGTGCTACACTGAGGGAATCAACTATGAGAACTGGTTTCTCATAAAAGACTGCTTTTCAGAAGTTTAACCTTTTCCTCCTCTTAGAATTGGAAAGAATTAGAAGGATTATTAGGCCATGAGACAAATGATGAAGATAGTTGGGTGTGTGTGGGGGAATTGGTTCTAATTTAGAATACTCAGGGTTACACAATATGGTTCAGTTATTCTTTTTATCGTCATATTGCACACTGGAGTGACCTAAATACTTCTACCAGTAATGCCACAGCATGAAAATTGGTGTTCATACAGATAATATGTAATAAATATAAAAATGAATGAAAAGAAAAAATCTTGCTCTCAAAAATTATATTTTCATCGAGTTTTCCATTCAGCTCCATAATCTTTTTAAACATGAAATACATTTAGGACAAATCAATTGGGACAAAAAAAAACCCATTTTACTTGAGTATTGTAACCAAGGACTGTAGCTAGAGATTTCCTGCCTGGCCCATGGTCAGGATAAATCTCTTTCACCTGCCAGTCCCACAGCTGCTCAGACCCAACCAAGTAAACACAGAGACTTATATTGCTTACAAACTGTATGGCCATGGCAGGCTTCTTGCTAACTGTTCTTATATCTTAAATTAATCCATTTCTATAATTCTGTACCTTGCCACATGGCTCGTGGCTTACCAGCATCTTCACATGCTGCTTGTCCTGGCGGCGGCTGGCAGCGTCTGGCAGCGTCTCCTTCCACCTTCCTGCTCTTTTTATTCTCTCTGTTAGTCCCGCCTATACTTCTTGCCTAGCCACTGGCCAATCAGTGTTTTATTAGCGACACATTTGCCATACAGAACATCCCACAGCAGAGGACCTTAAGTTCAGTTCGCTCTCCACAGGCTCTACCCTCTTGTCAGGAAGAGTGAAAAGTGTTGACAGTGTGATGTGGTGTGGTCTATGTGCCTCTGCCTGGGGTGTGGAAAAGGACCCAATTTACTGATCCACTACCAAGATCTCACCTATGCAAATTCCCCTTCATGTGCACACCACTGAGTGAGTGCATAAACCCTGAATAATCCTAGAACTTACCTACATAAATCAAATCTCATGGGTGGACCACTTTTGCTTCTTCCTGTGAAGATTCGGTTTATGTAGGCAAGTTCTACTATTCAAAATTGTCTTTCCTCAACCACCGATGCACAGATTTATTCTGCAGACTTGGCAGGTGTTAAACTTCAGCTGGTGAATCAAGACAAGACCTGTCCCTGTTCAAATGTATGCCCAATTTCTTGGGAGTCTTCTCTATTCCTGAACCCTAGAGGAACTGCAGAAGAAGCATGCTGTCTGCAGTCTTCCTTGATATAATTCTTTATTCTCAAAGTTCTTATCTGCCTTGGTTATCAATCTCTTAGTGGGGATTTGGGTAGTGGGAAAGGATTTTAAAACTAACATTGGTTCTCATTTACAGAATTCTCAAAATTTGTTGCTTTCTACCTCGTTAAATCTTTTGAAACTCTTATGTTTTGCCACATGATTTACCCTCACCTGTTTACATGCTGTGCACATGTGTGTAAGGTGAAGGAGGGTGGACCTTGGGGATGTGAAGAGGAAGCTGTTGTCCTACTCCAACACCTGGAGTTGCCGCAGCAAGAAAACATTTTGTATCTCACTTCCTTGCAGAAATATTCCACCGTGTCAATAAATATGCTTTGGTGGCACACCTGAAAGCAAAATATGTCATAGATATTTCGATTCTAGTCTGCTCATAATTACTACAGCAAGGTGAACTGGATTCTATATTTTTAGATGAATATTTGTTGCACTAGTCTTAAAAAAAAGGGGGTTTCCATAGCAACTGTGTCTGCAGATAGTTTCAGAATAGCCCTTTACAGCTTGAGAATCATGAATATATTTTATCCACTCAGGAATAAGGAAGCAAAACAGATTTCACAATTAATTTGGTATTAAGAAGGAATGATTCTATGAAATCTACCTTTCTCATTAAAAATACTTTTGATTTCTAAGACATCCCATCCCCACATACACATCAGAGAAAGAGAGAGAGAGAGAGAGAGAGAGAGAGAGAGAGAGAGAGAGAGAGAGAGATTCTTCTCTCAAAAGATGATAATGGCTCTCTGATAAGAAAGAAAACTTTTGTATCTTTTTAAAAATTGCATTACAGCTTTAAGAATATTCCCTAATATTTGTGATGCCTCACCAATTACTCCTAGAATTTTAATTCATATTTGGTATGCATAGGTTGCTTAACTGAATTTATTTTACCTTTATTTAATGAGCACTTACGGAGCATCCTATAGTACAATGTACTATGTGGAAGATGGAAGCAAAAAGACACATGTGACACTGTACCTGCTTGAAAATAGCAAGCCTCTGGGAGGGTAGCAGCTAGTTAATGAAAGTAGAGTGGTTGCTGGCACATTAGAAGCAGTGGAGGCAGAACTGGGACGTGATACCTAGCATAGGAATGGCCTAGAGAAAGGGACAAGACTCTAGCTCACTGTTTAAGATGAAGAAGTACTTCATAGATTAGAAACTGACTAAGGAAAATTAAAGCTGAAAAAACAGAAATAGTTATAGACACTATAAACAACAGATAAAGCATATACAAAAATTAAGAGGGAGGCTTCCATTGTCCTTTCTGTGCATTAATTAGCAAAGGCCAGGTACTGTCAGCAAATGAGATGAGGAGGAGGAGGCGTCCCTCCCCAAGAAAAGCCTCTGTCACTCAGAAGTGATGAGAGGTGGCAACAAAAACAACAGCAAACCTGGTGTTTCTTCGAAAAGATAATGAGTTTTATTGGATGAGGATAAATACTTAAGCTTAAAAGCAAATCAAGTAAGTGACAATTTACTATGAATTTTTGTTGAGGCTGTGATTAGAACTTTGACCTGGAAGCTGAATACCATGATTGCCGAGTCATCACAAAAAGTGTATGGGTCTGTAGAGGCTCCAGCTGCCCTGGGTTTCTCCATTGGAACTGCAGCTACAGTGGAACTCGGGCTTTCATTTACGTGTTTGGTTTGGTTTAAGTCTTTGTACTGAGAAGTGAACCCAGGGCCCTTGCCTGCTATGCAGCTGCTCTATTGATAGGTGTGCTTGGCATTTACTGAATGGAGCTAGGAGTGTAGGTTGCTACTTTTGAGATATGTTCTTTTTATTTGTGGAAAGAAGGAATTGAAATTGAAAGTACCAAAGACCTTAAATTTTTCAGCAATTCAAACATCCTTCAAATGTGTTCTGTTTCTTGAAGCAGCTCCCAATGTATGCTCTACGTTATTTCTTTATAAAACCCATTCTGTTTTTTTCTGCCATCTCTACAACATTTCTATTTTTTCTGCTTTATTTATGATATCAAGACTCATTGTAGCTTCTCTTTTCCTTAGATTTTTTAATTGGTTTATCAACTTTTTGTAATATTTCCCTAGATATCAGAAATTTCTGCTTCTCTAATTTAACCTTTCCTTGTCGTTGCTTTTATTCGATTGTTGTCTACTGGGAGCCTTGGGAAGACTACAAATATCGTTGTCAGAAACAGTGAATGCTTTACCAGACTACTCTCACAGTAACTACATTCAAAATATCATGTGAGTTTGGGAATATGAAGAAAAGTATAAGAAAAGCATTCAGGATTATTAATTCTGAGTTCTGTCTTGAAACATCTCTCTATGAGATGATACACTGGGCTATAGTAATAGTTGCTATACTTCTGATGGCAAGGACCATCTTGTAGAGTGCTTACGTAACTTGTTAAACATGAATAAGACAATATGGTGCCCAACTAGAGCCTTCACTCCTACTGATTAGTGTTCATAGTTCTAGAAGGTATTCTGCACATGGCAAGAGAAGAAAAGTAATTGCCAACCCAGCTACAAAACCTGTGATTGACAATGGTGACCAGCACACTGGTACAATAGTGTTTTGGACATTGTGGGAATAATCAAGCAGTCTCTGCATTTAAAGCCCACTCTATGAGATAGAACCCATGACTGACATGACTCAAGTGACCAGGAACCTGAGCCTGGAAAGGACATGGGCCCAAAAGAAGGCCAAATACTACTGTTCTGCAAAAGGAACACAGCAATAAAATGACTCCTAATGACTGCTGTACCATACCTCAGTGACTCACCTAGTCTCTATCAGAGAAGATTTCTATTGCAGAAGATGGGAACAGATGCAGAGATACGTAACTGGACAATGCACAGAAAGTACGTGAGAGACTTTGGAACAATTAATCCTAAACGGGATGTCTTCATCAAACTCTCCCCTCGGGGTTCAGGGAGCTATGCTGTAGAGATGGCAGAATAATCACAACAGTAAGGGGGCATGGGTGACTCCAAGGAAATAGTGTCTTCTAGACACAGAAGGACTGATACACAAATGAACTCAGAGAAACTGTAACATCATGCACAGGGCTTGCCCAGGTTCAAGCTAGACAAGGCCCCAGAACTTACAAGGGAAAGTCGACACGGTCCCCACCCCTAAACAAGAAGATATCTTCAATTCAACCTGTTTGTAAATGGATAATTAGTTTTCAACAATGGATTCTCAATGGACATATTAATCACACTTAAGGTTAGACCCCTTGCCCAGCAGTAGCTGAACAACACAAAATGAATTCAATGATTTTTTTGTAGGTTTTTTTAAATTTTATATTGCTTTGTTTGGGCATTTTTTTTGTCTTGCTAGTCTTTGGCTTGTGTATTATGGCTTCTAATTTTGTGACTTTATGTGTTTTGTTGTTGTCGTTGTTGTTTCTGAGCATAGATGTTTGTTATTCTGGGTTTTTCTTGTTGATTAACCTGATTTTTCTAAAGAGAGAGAGAATGATGGGGTATGAAGTTGGTGGGTGGGGAGGATCTGGGAGGAGTTGGGAGAGGGAAGCCATGATCAAAATACATTATATGCTATTTTTTTCCATTAAAAGAGGAAAAAAATTGTTAGTGCACATCTAAGAGGTTAATGCATGTGTAAGCTATTTTACATGTTGCTTGTAAACAAACCAAAATGCTATACTGGCATAATGCTAAATTCATACACTTTTTATTAAAATATGAGGAAATAGTAATTTGAGACATTGAATAATTTACTCAACTGTGTATATCAAAAACAAGCAAGATTTTTAAAATGTCTAGAACTTAAATTCATACTTTTACTCAGGATAGCATTACCACAGTGAGGAAATTTTCACGAAATTTTGGTAGGTTTTTCTCTTTCCCTTGAGATTTTTGCTTTAGCGGTGCCCATATTTTCACTCAAGAATTCAGACAAACAGCATTTTTCATGGAAGATTCATGCCTTAGGCTCTGAAATGATCTGAGGCCATATTATTCTCCTTCAGGCTTTGGTTCAAGAACTATTCCCATGATGACGTCTTTGATGTACATTAAATTTATTCTGTTTTTATGTGATTTTCTCATTTCTTTTAACATTGCCACTAGTTCTATTTTAATTAGTTGTTTGGGAATGTTTTTGGGAACTTTTTAGAAAAATTGTGTTTCCTTAGAAGTAAGCCACATTATTTTATTTAAATTTTTTTGGTCAAATTGTATTAGGGATAAGAAGATGCACATTCTTTGGTGTTAACTGTCACTATTTAGCTATGTGAGTCTAGTCTTCTTAAGACATAAGAATTTAAGAGCACTTAAATTCTTTGGACACATAGAACTGTGACTAGACATAATATGTGTTTATGAATAACTCTAATAATATGTAATAGACAAATGTAAGAAAATAAGTTTCGTACAATATATTTTGAGCACATTCACCATAGACCTAATATTTTCATATCCCTTTTATTCCCTATCCATGCAACTTCATGTCCTTTAAAATAATTAAACCCATCAACATCTATTTGTGCTACCCAAATATTCTTGGATGGCCATATCCTTCCACTACTGCATGATTGGCTTACCAGGGACAACACACTTAGAAGCTGACAGTTGCGAACAGCTCAACAGTATAGTTTTTTTTTAGACTACTTTATACAATGTCAAAAATCAGTCTAGGCCTATGTTCAGTGTTCTGTTTGACAGTCCCCCAGACAGATCAGTTCTTGTCCATACACAAAAACAATCTTGGTGTGCTTTCTCTAGGTATCAAGCCACACTCAAGTTTTGTTTTTCCTCAAAAATTTTCACCTAATTTATCTTTGGCAGCAATAATGTTAGCTTCCCATAATGTCATGTAGTGAATTGTTTTACATCGGTTCAAATAAGTAAGAATAAAAAAGTTCAGACTATATTGAATAAGAGAATTTGGAGTTAGAATTGAGTGTAGGTGGTTTAAATGTTTAGGAGCTTAAGGTACTTCTACTTCATTCCCTTATCCACTAACTCTGTCCCAGACACACTTGTCTCCTTCCATTGAATAGTCATGTTGAGCATACTACCATCTCAGAGTCCACCTCTGCAGGTACCCCTGCTGGTAAGAGAATTTGCTGAAATAGATGCTATACATCTCTTTCCATTTCTCCCACATTCTGTTATATCACTTCTTCTGAAAGTCTTCATATTTAAATATTATTTTGCTGTATAGAACTAATACATATATTTCCAGAGTATCGGTCTTACATCTCCATAAGTTAAGCTTCATGACAAAGCATAGAAATATTCCTTGGCTTCCCTACGTTCAGTCCCGTCTTAGCATATAACCATTTTAAGACCTCTTTAATGTCCACCAGATCTTTCCCTGAATCCAGCCTGGCACATGAGAAGACTTCTAGTCAGCGGATGAAGAAATGTGACATTCCTAATCTCTGAATCAAAGTTAGCCCTTCTTCTGTCTATCTATGTACCTACCTATGTAGTTTGTTTTTTTACATGTACACATACGTGTGTGGTTGAAAGCAAAAGAAGCTTAGAGGAAGGAAGAAGACATTTGGAGAGAACAAAAATTACCCCGAGAATGGCATACATGATGGAAATGCTCAAATGAAACCTGTTATGTTGTCTGTTGGTGAGTTACCTCTGTCTGTGAGAAAATGCCTGACAAAACAACCTCAGGGGCTGTAGAGACGGTCAGTAGGTAGAAGTACTTTCTACACAAGCATTAAGACAAGTTTGAATACCCCAAACTCAAGTAAAATTCAGATGTAGACCTGAAGACTCTGCTATCAATGTTTTGATGCAGAGATGAAGAGGAAGATGGGAAATCAAGGCATGAAATTCCCTGGAATCTCAGATACTACATAATCCGTCATATACAGGGATGAAAGACAAAAGAAAAACTGTCTCAACTGTCTCAAACATGGTGAATGCTGAGGACAGACATCAGGGTTGTCCTATCCATTCTACATGCTTGGTGATGCTCACAAAAGCCCTCATGTCCTCATTCAAACATATAAACTCACATAAATGCAGAGGCAGGGGGATTGAAAAAAGGTTTCATTTTGATTTACTGTACTGGGTCGTATAGTCCATCACTGTGGTGGATATATGCATGCAGGAGTTGGAGACAGACAGAAATATTGTGTCTACAGTGAAGAAGCAGACAGAAATGACTGCTTATTCCCAATCAGCTTTCTCTTATTATCAAGTGAAGCAGCACCCAATGCAATTGTAACACCCATCTTCAGGGTGGGTCTTCATATTTTAATTACATCTAGAATAAGAATCTAGAAAATCACAGATATGTCCAGGGATTTGTTTCCATGGTTACATATATATTCATCAAACTGCTAATCGAGATTAACCATTATAGTATACATATTTAATAAATCATTTTTAAAGGCAAAAATTATGTGTTTCAGTATGGACAAAAAGAAAATCTGTAAACTATTCTCTTCTACATTGAATAACTTCAGAACTGATTATTACATTCATTATTCTGATTTGTCTTAATCAAATTATCACTTTAATGTCATCTTAGTGTATAAGACTTTAGCATCAAATTTGGAAGCAGTTCCTTGCCTCGGCAACTGCTCCATTTCATAACTATGGTTTTCACAATAAATCACAATGGTTTCAGTCAGAGAGCAAAACATCCAAGTCACCTAGCCAGAGAAATGTACACATTTATTAAATTTGACATTGGATACAACAGCTGAAGCATTAATTCTTGGACTGTCTGCAGTTCTAAGTAATGAAAGATATTTCCTTTTTTTCTTTTAGGGACAAATTCTGAAGAACGGGTCGTGAAGATTTTTATTCCAAAGGTTTCATAACAAGGCAAATAGTGACAGACTTCCTAAAATTTCAGTAGGATGAAGTATTTTTTTATCTGCCTCTCTCTCCCTTCTCTTTTCATTGAAGAAATGAAACTAAGATACCAACCATTCTGTTAATGGCATTAATATTATATGTGACACATTAGTTATGCATTCATCTCAAAAGGATATTTACAGTCTTAAATGCTGAAAGTGAATGACAGAGTTTGAATAGGTGACCAATGGTAATCATCACAATTTAAACCATTTATTATTCAGCTTTACATACAATAAGCAGTTGCCTTTAGAGTTTTGTAGTAATAATGTGTTTATGTGACTGGAGAGATGAAACAGTGGTTAAGAGCACTTGTTGATTTTCCAGAGGACCCTGATTTGTTTCTCAGTACCATAAGGTAACACACAATTATCCATAAATTGAAATCTGGGAGCTCTGATACTCTCTTCTGACCTCTACAGGCACCAGACATGAACATGGTACACATACTTACATGCAGATAAAGTGTTCAGACCCTTAACATAGCTACTAATAATAAATTACTTAAAAGTAGTTTATATTTGCTTTGCTATCTGTATAAAGTGTAGTTGATATTGGAAATTAAATATAAATCACCAAAATTATCATAGAAATTACTCTGCTATATGTATTATAAATATAGATATCTGCTGTATATTGACTATTGTCCTAAGGGAATAATTCTTTCATTTAGCACTCCCTCAGACTTTCAGTGGATCACAACTAAATAATTAGGAAAGGAAATTAAAAAAAAACTGATAGTTTTCTGGCTAAGAAACATTCTATCACCCATAAACTTCCTGATATGTAGATAAAATCTCCACAATCCTCCCAAACAAAGGCCTTTCCAGATAATTGGTATTTAAAACAGTACAAAAGTGTTGTGAGAACCATGAGCCATTGCTGCACATGCAGCTGAAGCGTGAGTCTCAGTCTTGACACCGATTTATTCTGTAGCCTGGACAGGTCACCGGAACTCATTAATGCACAGTTCTACCAGCTTTCCATTCCTGCTGGTCCACAGTAATGCCTCAATTACAGAGCTGCTATGAAGATCACAGGTGAATCTAATACAGAAACTTTTACCATTCAACCTAAGGATGGTGGTCATGGCTGTTTCTATTTCAATTTTGCTGTCATTAATATTGTTTTCTAGCATATAAGCCACTGGAGATGATATATATGCATATACACACACACATACACATACACACATATACATATATATATATATATATATATATATGAAGAAATCATTATTTTACTGTTAATTGTTACTATTTCTTTTGAAACTATAACTGGAGTTTTTCACCATAACTGGCAGTCATCTCTGTCCCACCAGCCCACTCCCAAATAACCACACAGAGATTTATTATTAATTATAAATTCTCAGCTGATAGCTTAGGCTTGTTGCTAACTAGCTCTTACATTTTATTTATTTTTAATTTTTTTATTAAGAAAAAAATCTTATTCATTTTACATACCAAAGATCCCCCTCTTCCCTCCTCCTGCCCCTCCAGCCTCTCCATCCCAACCCACTCCTCATTCCCTCCTACAAGAAGGTAAGGCCTCCCATGGGGAGGTACATTTAGTAGAGGCAGGTCCAAGCCCCTCCCCCTGCCCCAAGGCTATGCAAAGTGTTCCATCATAGAACTGGGAACATATGAACTATGAACAGATAGCTGAGGAGCCCCCAACTGGATCAGGCCGTCTGGATAAGTGAGACAGTTGATTAGCTTGAACTGTTTGGGAGGCCCCCAGGCAGTGGGACCAGGACCTGTCCTCAGTGCATGAGCTGGCTGTTTGGAACCTGGGGCCTATGCAGGGACACTTTGCTCAGCCTGGGTGAAGGGAGGAGAGGACTGGACCTGCCTTGACTAAATCTACCAGGCTGAGCTGAATCCCCAGGGAAGACCTTGCCCTGGAGGAGATGGGAATGGGGGGTGGGCTGGGGGGAGGGCAGGGGAAGCAGAAGGAGGGAGGACAGGGGAATCCATGGCTGATATGTAAAATTAATTTAAATTATAAAATAAAAAAATAAGTGGGCTCCAAAAGGCTTGCTCGTGCACCAAGGATGGACTCTGCTCCTACTACCAGGGACCCCCCAAGCAGATCATGATACACAACTGTCTTGCTATGTAGAAGGTCTGGTCTAGTCCCATGCAGGCTCCACAGCATTGATCTAAATTTCATGAGTTCCCACTAATTTTGGTTTGGTTGTCTCTGTAGATTTCCCTATCATGATCTTGATGCCCCTTGCCCACAGAATCCTTCTTCTCTGTCCTCAACTGGACTCGGAGCTTGGCCTGGTGCATGGCTGTGGATCTCTGCATCTGTTTCCATCAGTTACTGGAGAAAAGCTCTATGATGACAGTTAGGGTACCCACCGATCTGATTACTGGGGTAGGCCAGTTCAGGCACCCTTTCCATCATTGTTAGTAGTTTAATCTGGGGTCATTCCTGTGGATTCCTGGGAACTTCCCTAGCACCCGTTTTCTCCCTGTCCCCAAGATGTCTCCCTCTATCATGGTGTCCCTTTCGTTGCTCTCACTCCATCTCTGTTCCAGTTCAACCGTTGCATTTCTTATGTTCTCATCCCCCATCCCCTACCCTCTATTGCCCACCCTTCATCCCCAGTTTACTCATGGAGATCTCATCTATTTCCCCTTCCCAGGGCAATCCATTCATCTGTCTTTGGGTCCTACTTGTTAGCTAGCTTCTTTAGAGCTGTAGATTGTCGTCTGGTTATCCTTTGCTTTACATCTAGTATCCACTTATGAATGAGTACATACCATGTTTGTCCTTCTGAGTCTGGGTTACCTCACTCAGAATGATATTTTCAAGTTCCATCCATTCACCTGCAAATTTTATAATGTCATTGTTTTTTTACTGCTGAGTAATACTCCATTGTGAATATGTACCACATTTTCTCTATCCATTCTTTGATTGAAGGACATCTAGGTTGTTTCCAGATTCTGGCTATTACAAATAATGCTGCAGAGGGCTGATCTCCAAAATATATGAAACTAGACATTAAAATACTGAACAATCCAATTTAAAAAATGGGGTACAGAGCTAAACAGAGAATTCTCAACAGAAGAATCACAAATGGAATTGCTCAACATCCTTAGTCATCAGGGAAATGAAAATCCCAATGACTCTGAGATATCATCTTACACCTCTCAGAATGGCTAAGATCAAAAACGCTGAAGATGGCCTATGTTGGAGAGGATGTGGAGTAAGGGGAACACTCCTCCACTGTTGGTGGGAGTGCAAACTTGTACAGCCACTTTGGAAATCAGTATGGCAGTTTCTTGGAAAAGTGGTAATCAATCTTCCTCAAGACCCAGTTACACTACTCTTGCGTATATAGCCAAGGAATGTTCAATCATACCACAAAGACACATGCTCTTACACTTTAAATTAACCCATTTCTATTCTTTTGCTTGATGCCATGTGGCTCAAGGCTTGTTACCTCATTTTGTACATGTCCTGCTTCCTCTGCATCTAGCTGGCTACTCCTGAGACTCCCCCCTTCTTCTCACCATCTTCCTCCTCTGGCTCTCAGTGAATCTCTTTCTGCCCAGCTGTAGGCCAGTTGGCTCTCTATTGACCAATGAGAGTAATACATATTTACAGTGTACAAAGATTGTTCCACAGTTTTTCCCACTTTTTGTCTAATTAAAAGGAAGTTTTAACTTTAACATTGTAAAATTATATACAGCAAAAACAGTTATCAAGTAAGAATTACATTTAGAGTATCTGGTTGATTTGTATTTGGAAAATTTAGAGAAAATATTTTATTATGTATCGTATCATTGTACATTTAAAGTTTTATATCCAATTTATATTTTTATCACGACTAAGGAAAACTTGAGGTCTAATTATTTAGTCTTTAACTCCATTAAAGACCCCATAATGGTGTAATATTACCTAGTGACAGGAACCTCTGGCTGTCTGAAAAGTTACCCAAAGTTCTGTAGTATTGGGGCATCCAACTTAGGTCTAAAGGCATAGAATATCTGACAGACTTTTCTGTGAGGCAGGAATTTTGAAGGACTGCCCTACCTTGTCTTAGCAAAGTCTGGCAGTCAGTTTTTATGCATCCTGCTGGTCCAGTTTGGACAGTATACTGACAGCAATTGAGGCAAGGGCAATTTCTTTGCCCGCATGGCTAGTTTTTGCCATAAAGAAAGAAAACTCCATATGGAGGTTCTTCTGTGCCCATCATCTTCTTCTGAAACCAATTGATGATGACAGGAGCTTATGTGTCTCACTGTCATGAAAAAACTTAGGTTATTAAACATATTAAGTGTCATATTCTGTAGGTCTTTGAAGTGTTTCAAGACCATCTATCTATTTAAATATATCTGTTTGACCTTGAAAACATACATAATATGACTAAGTTTGATTATTATATATGACTAACTACTAACCTGTATTTTTAAATTATATATTATGTTTTTAAATGAGCTGCAAAAACACAATATCCTAAACAAGAGTAGAAACATATATACAGTATAACAAAATTAACTTTAAATTTGTATCCATAAACCAAAATCCATAACAACATAAAATATTTTGAGATTAATAGTTGTTTTTTTGTTTTAAAGTAGATTCAATAATCTATCATTTCATCTCTTCATTTCTGTCATATCAGCCCTTTTTTTAAGAAACACATCTTTGAATTTAACCCCTTTGACTAGCTTTTTTCCAGACTATGAGCAATAACAACTAGCAAACAACCTCCCTTAAATGATAGCAAACATCCATAACCCTTCTTTTGGGAATGTGGGAGTTGTCTTTTTTTTCTAGACTGCTTCACATTGTATGGGGGTCACTAGCATCTTTGGGGGAACCTTGAGAAAATCAGGATAATTTTTAATCCTGGCTGAAGTAGTCTGTGAGGCTGAACCATCTCAGCCAGGAGCCTTAAAGCTCATAGTTCTGGATGCAGAACTATGAGGAAACTACAACAGAGGTATTCTGAAATATTAGATCATTTGTGTCATCAGTTTTTATTGTTTTCTGGTCTCCTTGTATTAAAAATACATAAATGGTTAAAGGTTAAATACATATCTGTATTGATGTAAGTGTAGACTGTGTGTTGTTTAGCCAAAGATTTTTTTGTTTTATGTTTGAACATACAAAATATACATTATATGTTCTATAGTTTTTCCTAGGTTTATTTCCTTATGTCTGTAGCCAGGATATTCAGGTTGTCTTTCCTGATCAAACCTGATCCATATCAACCTGGAATGAATCCATAGTCCCTCATTTTTGTGGAAATAAAAGTAGAACCTCTCCCCCAAAGCAACATAACTTTTGACTTCCATTTTAAAGTCAAGATATTTTAAATATATATATATATACACACATATATATGTATATATATACACTGTTTTAATCTAGTAGCTTTCATAATCCAATGTATCAGGATTATGAAATAAGCAGGTATCATTCCTTCATCAACAGTCAAAAAATTCATAGACATTGGCTTGATCTGTTGGGGAGGCATCTAGGCAGTGGGACCGGGTCCTGTGCTCAGTGCATGAGTTGGCTGTTTGAAACCTGGGGCTTATGCAGGGATGCTTGGCTCAGCCTGGGAGAAGGGGACTGGACCTGCTTGGACTGAGTCTACCAGGCTGATCTCAGTCCTCAGGGGAGGCTTTGCCCTGGAGGAGATGGGAATTGGGGGTGGGCTGAGGGGAAGGGGAGGGTGTGGGAGGGGGGAGAACAAGGGAATCTGTGATTGATATGTAGAATTAAATTATATTGTAAAATAAAATTAAAAATAAATAAATAAATAAATAAATAAATAAAAAGAAAAAAGAAAAAGAAAAAAATTCACAGACGGCAGAATAACATATAGGATCCAGACTGTGTATTTCCTATGTTTACATGACTTATTATCTGTTTTATTACTTTAATTCCTTTTTAAAGATTTCATTATTTTTAAACTATTTTTAGTCTATGACTATATACCCTCCTTTTTCTTTTCTCTCCCAAGCCTATGTATATTTTTAAACATACTGTTACTCATTTAGTTTTTTTTTTTTTTCCATCTGGGTCTGTCTTTACTGAGCATCTGTATTGTTTTTTGATCACTTGAAATGAGTCTTAAATTGTGATGTCAGCTGCCAGCACTGCTCAGCTTAGTGAATGGCGCTAGCACATGGCAGTTGGTGGCTGGCTCCATCCAGCAGGCAGCTGCTGAGAGAGACAACTCTGTACTGCAGCCATCATGAGAGACACAACACTAGGAAGCTGCATTTGGCTCTGCTTTTGTGTGCTTAGAACCTCTTTGAAGCTTTCTCAGATTTTATGTGAATGTAGGTGTCCCATGTTGAAATTCCATTTGTAGACAATGTTTTTAATCAGGACCTCCAGTTAGCTCTGCCCCACCAGCCTGCTCCCAAATAACCACACAGAGAATTATTATTAATTGCAAATTCCCAGTCGATAGCTTAGGCTTTTGACTAACTAGCTCTTACATTTTAAATTAACCCATTTCTATTCCTTTTCTTGCTGCCACGTGGCTCAGGGTTTGTTGTGATGGTATTGTATTCCCCAAAATATTGTGCACCCTAATAAATTTATCTGGGGTCAGAGAACAGAACAGCCACTAGATACAGAGGCTAGAAAATGGTGGCACTCACACCTTTAATCCTAGCATTCCAGAGTTAGAAATCCCTCTGGATCTCTGTGAGTTCAAGGCCACATTGGAAACAGCCAAGCATGGTGACACAAGACTTTAATCCCAGAAAGCGAGCCTTTAATCCCAGGGAGTGGTGGTAGAAAGCAGAAAGGTATATAAGGCATGAGGACCAGAAACTAGAAGCATTTGGCCTCCAGTCTGAGGAAGCAAGACCAGCTGAGGATCCGGCGAGGTGAGGTAGCTGTGGTTTGTTCTGTCTCTCTGATCTTCCAGCTTCACCCCAATAACTGGCCTCGGGTTTGATTTTATTAATGACTCTCTAAGATTCCTGCCACAGTTTGTTATCTCATTTTTTTTACACATCCTCCTTCCTCTGGGTCTGGCTGGTGACTCCCAAGACTCCTCCCTTCTTTCTCCCAGCATCCTCCTAGTCTGGATCTTCAACCTAATCTCTTCCTGCCCAGCTATAGGCAAATCAGCTCTTTATTAACCAATGAGAGTGATACATATTTACCATGTAAAGCAGTTGTTCCACAGCAAGAGACAGATGAGCTTACATGAGGGAGAATTTGGAAAGAATGTAGAAAATCAATAAACCAATGGAATAATGGAATAACTGCATTGTTCATATTGTCAAAAGCAATCTTAGACAAGTGAAGTGATCAAGCTTATAAATGAGCACAGAAAGATTTGTTACTATAACAGAAAAGAGAAAATAAAAGTATGGGTGCAAATAAGTAAAATCAATGATTTTAAAAACAGAGGCTTTACAACATGAAAGGTTCATTTGTATGTCAAGCACTAGTTATGTCTGTTTATATTGATTCCCCAAATAGCAATTACTGATCCAAAGGGAATGGCTGTTTCTAAACCACTTCATACATTTCTCCTAAGTGGTTTTCAGCAGAAAAGTAAAATTCACAACCTTTAGCAGTATATTGGTAGGCATGGGCATTTTTAGTTCCCAAACCAGGCAGCTTTTAGCTATCATCAATTTTTCAAAAAGGTATTATGTGGTGAACACTTTAGGGACTGATGTACGATCTGGATGATCTTTCTTTTCTCGTTGGTTGTTAGTACTGTTAAAAATGTGGTAGTTTTTATATTAATTTTCAACTTGACATGTTTTAAAATGGACTAGACATGCTTCTAGGCACATCTCTGTAAGGGAATTTCTGGAATGAGGGAACTTCTAAGGAAAGACCCATTCGAAATATCAATGTGTTCATTCCACTGACTGGGGTCTTGAACTGAGTGAGGAGAAAGCAAGCTGGAAGTCTGCATTCATCATTATGCACTGCTGACTGCATATGCCAATAGCCAGCTGCCTTCATGACAAAACTGACTGTGCTCTCAAGATGTGGGCCAAAATAACATCCCTTTCTTAAGTTACATCTGTCAGGTATTTTATATCTATTTATCTGTCTCTGTCTGTCTGTCTGTCTATCATCTATCTATCTATCTATCTATCTATCTATCTATCTATCTATCTATCTATC
>CABHPH010082098.1:0-28530 GCA_902168325.1 Peromyscus nudipes | reverse complement strand
ATCTATCTATCTATCTATCTATCTATCTATCTATCTATCTATCTATCATCATCATCATCTATCTTTCATCTATCATCCATCATCAATCCTTTCTGACATTTTATAGACACACTTTTATTTATTGATCAATCTATTTCTCTTCCTATCATATTTGCATTCTTTTTTTTCTTTTCCTAAATATTTTTAGATAGATAGAGGATAAACAGATACATAAAGACATGCAGGGACAGTAAGAAAAAGACACTCAAAGAGAAAAAAACAGAGAGAGAGAGAGAGAGAGAGAGAGAGGTAAATCCATATACTATTGGTAGCATTAAATACCATAGGATGATTTGAATCTGAAGACATGCATTGTGTATTATGCATAAACATATTAGAGAATCACAATTGAGAAAATAAATGTTAAAGGGGATAGATAATATTACAAATCTGGGAACTGAAAGAAAAGATGAGTTATAAATTTAAGAGGTAAAATATTTAAATAATTAATTTCTTCATACATGTTATGTTAGAATAATGATCCTAAGCATTTTCCTAAATACTCAATGAGTAGAGGAGAAAAATAGTTATCTGAGGGAAATGTATGCAGGACTCCAATCCTTCACCACACTCTTGTCCAAATTAAGTGCAGCCCAGACAGATGAGACCACCTAGACTGGTAGCTAGAGTTCATCTAGTTAAGTCTGTCTTTGCTAAAACATATATGGACATCCCTAAAACTTAATCATAAACCCAAAATTTTCTGAAGGAGTTGCACTTAAAAAATCTACAGGAAGTTCTGAAATTACTCGGTTAGAATTCTGATTTGAATTGTCATCTTCAAACTATTAAAAGCTGAGCTTCCTAAAATATTTCTTATGGATTTATATGCAAGATTTTAATTGGAGAAATTATTTTCACACAAAATATTTAGTTTTATGTTAGGACAGGGTTTCATTGTGCAGGTGTGGATGGCCTGGAACTTTCTGTATAGACTGAGCTGGCAACTAACAGTTCTTCATCTCCTTTTGCTTCCTGATAACTGGGATTAAAAGATGAGCAACCATGCCCAGTTTAGGAATTCATGCAGATTTTCACATTTCTCTCTGACTTATACCACATTTTTTTCCATTAATTCTATTTTCAAGTTTAACTTGTTTCTAGAGGTACATGTTAATTGGTAAAAGCCCTTTAAATTTTGAACATATCAAAAGATTAAAGAAATACTATAGTTAATTATAGAATTTGGGTCCCTGTATTATTTATAAAGTATTAAGAAGAACATAAAATATCTTAAAATAATTGATATTTACCATGTGTAAATTTATAATAAGTGTACATAATTTAAGGCCCCTTATTATTAGGAATGGAGAAGAATTTCTCAATGATACTTCACCATTTTTTTCATATAAAGTCTAGAATACATAAAAATGACTAAAAAGCTATGTATGGAACTATATGTTACTTTGGTCTACCATACTTTCTTCCTAATAGAAGAATTGCTATATAATATGTCAGTATAAATTGGTGTAGCTATTAATCAGATCAGATGTGAAATAAAGGACAGCAAAGAGGAAGAGAAGAAACAATCTAGGAGCTCTGAGAGCAGAGTTTGTGCAGAAAGGCATCTAATGACCTCTAAACATTAGAAAGATCACTGGGCACAGGATTCCCACAGATTTATAAGAGCAAAGTTAACTTCCAAAAGGCCTTTTTATGCTTTGGATACAGTTTATTAAACCTGAAACTTCACTTGTAAACAATAAATGATCTTTTCTAAATCTCAAAGGAACACTTTAATTCTATATAATATATTGAAAACAATGCAGCCTTGATGCAGGGAGAGGGGCTTGGTGCTGCCTCAACTTGGCATGCCAGACTTTGTTGACACCGCAAGGGATGCCTTCTCCCCTCTGAGGATTGGATATGGGATGGGGTGGGGGCTGGAGAAGGGGAGGGAGGGGGAACTGTGGTTGGAATGTAAAATGAAATAAAATTAAATAACACACACACACACACACACACACACACACACACACACACACGAAAACAAGGCACTGAAATCACTGAACGCAAGGCAGATTTCAATGTGGTAAGCATTGATTCTTCCAGAATCTAACTGTTCATTTCTGCCAACTCACAGAATCCTTTAAGTTAAATAATGATTATAAGAGCAATAAAACTATAGGATTTAAATCTATATCTGTCTTAATATTAAACTTCAATTTATTTTATCAAAGAAATATATATGACATTTTTCATAATCCATTTCCCAAGACTTGAATTACTTTTCACTCCAGTATTTCTTTTTGTTTTACAACATATATAATAAAAATTAATATCTAATTTCCAGTAAAGATACTATATGAATCCATATCATATTGGACCTCTTCCTGTTCAATTGTATTTTGTAGTTTCAAATTTTCTTTCTACTGGACAGACAAGTGTTGCTTGCCCTGCAATTCCAGCACTGGGGGAGCTAAGTCAAAAGGAACTCCATCTCTAAGGCAGCCTGTGCACACAGAGAAGTCTGCACCAAGGAGTAACAACATTCTATTTCTGATAGTACAATTTATAACTGCTTGACCACAGACTGGTGCTGTTGGATGGTCTGTATGTCAAATTGCTCTGATTGGTCAATAAATAAACCACTGATTGGCCAGGAAGTATAGGCGGGACAAGGAGGAGAAGAATTCTGGGAAGTGGAAGGCTGAGGCACAGACACTTTCAGCCGCCGCCATGACAAGCAGCATGTGAAGATGCCGGTAAGCCACGAGCCACATGGCAAGGTATAGATTTATAAAAATGGGTTAATTTAAGATATAAGAACAGTTAGCAAAAAGCCTGCCACGACCATACAGTTTGTAAGCAATATAAGTCTCTGTGTTTACTTGGTTGGGTCTGAGCGGCTGTGGGACTGGCTGGTGACAGAGATTTGTCCTGACTGTGGGCCAGGCAGGAAAACTCTAGCTACAGACTGGCTAATTTTTTTTTAACTCTACTTTAAATGTTATTTTTCTTTTGAATAATTGAAACTACTATTTATTGCAGAAGGACTATACAAATATCAGTTAGAAGTGGAGGCAAAATTCTGTCTGCCCAACTTATCCCAGGAATCCTTCTTCAGTATTTTACATGATGGTAAATACATAATAAGCTTACAAAATATTTGGTGAGGAACAGAAAATAGAAGCAATATCATAATTATTCAGTAAAGAGGTGTTACATAATCTGATTTAGTTGTGAAAGAGGTAAACAAAGATTTCTTTATATAGTATAATTTGTCTTTGACATCCCTTAAGTTCTAAAAGCATTATTAAGGAGAGGAAATCTTCTTCAAAGTCCTTCAGATTGCTCTTTTGCTTTTATTCACAGATTGCTGAAGACGTTTAGTGCCCAGAGTGAAAAATAAAGATGGAAACACTCTTTCCCCCTTTAATAGGCAGGTACTGTGATTTGTCTTCTAAATAGTTTCACATATTCAAACAGAAGAATGGGTCCTGAGGCAAATGGTCATTATTGGGAAACTTGTTTATGATGAAAATGTGTGGCAATAATGTGAAGCTGTTTTAGGTGAAGCTATTTTAGGTCCATTTGTCAGAAAGGAAGTAAATAAAAGATAAACAATGAAGTAGGAGCTGACAAGAACCACCAGGTGATGCTTGTGCTGTAATTCATCACTGAGATCTATGTTTTTAATAAAGTTGGTATTTTGTGCTATTTTCCTCATTTTGTTTTCATATGATTTACAAATATTGATTTCCACCTGCAGCCATTAACCAATATCTTGTTTATATAAAAGGTGATTGTAATTTTAGTGATTGGGGTTGATTTAGAAGGACTGAATGTAGTTTGAAAAAATAATAATTCAAAGCAAATAATCTTTATCAGAGATTTAGGTTTTATTGTACATAAATGCTTCCATCCTTGCATTTCATCTGCTTTCTTTTTGGCAGCAAATTAAATCTGAAATACATCATGTTGCTCAGTTCATAAACTCTTCTGCAAAATCTCCCCAAAATAAGTTTTTCATGAAAAAAAATAGAATTTGATAGATTCTGACCATAAAAGTTCACATTCAATAGAATGACTCCTAATGACTTCCAGCTGTACCCATGGATCAATGCAGTGCTCAACCCTGAGCAAAGAAGCTCCTTCCTGGAGTAGATTGCAATTAATAACTGGTAAAATGCAGCAATTGGGAGATGTGATTGGGATGTTCCATTATAAATGAGATGTCTACATCATACCCCATTCCTTAAGGCTCAAGCATCTGCGTAGAAAAGAAGAGAAAGATTGTCAGAGCCAGGGCTGGAAGATGACTTGAAAGGAAGGGTTTTTTTCCAGGTGCACATATGAATTTACATGGATTGTGACAGCAAGAACAATACCTGCACATAACCAAGACATAAAATCCCCACATGCAGGTGGTCATGGAGTCCTTCCCCTAATGAGGAACTATTGGCATGTGATTGCTTCTAGGAGAGGGAAAGTAAATTCTCTTCAATATTGTGACACCTGGTGCATCCTCCAAGAAAGACCTGAGTCTAGTCAGCCAATGCAAATGAGACTCCACAGTCTGCAAGAGAGGAACACAGCGAGAGAGACAGACAGAGAGACAGAGAGACATAGATATACACAGACACAGAAGCAGAGATAGAGACAGAGATTGTTGTGGATATCGCTCTATATAAATAAAACCACTGATTGGCCCGTAGCCAGACAGGAAGTATAGGCAGGACTAACATAGAGGAGAGTTAGAGGAACAGGAAGGGAAGGAGGAGACTGCCTGGAGCCACTGCCAGGACAAGGAAGTTGTAAAGTACCAGGAAGCCACGAGCCACGTGGCAAAGCAAAGATTAATAGAAATGGGCTAAATGTAAGAGTAAGAGCTAGACAATGATAGGCCTGAACAAATGGCCAAACAGTTTAAATATTGTAAGAGTCTGTGTGTTTATTTTATAAGTGGGTTCTGGGGCTGGCGGGACTTAGAGGGAGCTAGAGAGAAATTCTCCAGCTACAAGAGATAATATATTTGACTCAGAAATACTCAAGGAACAAATAAAATAAAAACGTTGCTATTATAAAAAGAGGTCATACAACAACAGAAATTCACAATTCCAGAAATCTTTGTTGTTCAGTTAAAAGTTAAGAAGCAGTTGCTATGATCTGTAGAAAAGAAAACTCAGGTACACCTATGATGAAGGGATATGTTGTGGTACTGTGAAAAGTCTCTTCAAACTGAAATTTAAATGATATGGATTCCAAAAAACAAAGAAGGAAATAAGCAGATTTCCAGTATGTTAAACAACCGAAATAAATCTAATTGAATGGAGAGACATGAACACTACATGGAGGAGATAATAGAGGAAAAATTGACTTCAATTTACAAGGAGGTTTTGTTTTCTTTACATTTAAATGTAACATAAATTTCCTATAGAGTTTTCTTTATGAATATTCAAGCATTTCTTTCTTTTTCTTCAATTGGAATTGCTTTTATTGATATTCAATTTCAAATTTAATTTCATTTTAACTGAAAATATATTACCCATCAATGTAAAAATGTGTCTTCCTATACCTCCCCAAAATTAAATAAAATAATATACTAGGTAAAGAGGGACAATTGTTTGTATTTTTTTATGAACAATAAGAGCAAACATTTCTCAACTGTATAGTAGGATTCATTATGTAAGAATTTTTTTTATGGTGCTCACACAAGACAGCAAACAAAAAGGGAAATATTTTTGAAGTGGAATGATCAGATTCCTTTCAGTTCCCTCAGTTAATTTTGGTATTTCTAACATGAAAGCCCTTTGTTTACTAAATTTTTAAAGTATAAAACAAAATAAAGACTTATAATAGAAGTATAAAACTTCAGTTATGAAGGACAAATGATTTCTAGACATTTAATATGTACGTGATAATTATAGCTTTATTATTGTATTATGAATATAAAATTTGCTAATAGATTGAAATGTTCTCAACAAAATCACTAAAGTGATAGATAACTTAATTATCTTTACTATAATGATTTTCATAATTTATTCATATTCCACAACATCATATTATGTACATTTACTTTTATAATTATGTCTGAAAAGTGAAAAAAAATGAAAAGTGAAAATAAGAAAGATGACTCTACCTGAACTGATTCCCAGAGTGGAATGAAAAAGTACTATAGATACATGCAAAAAAAGCTTTATGAAATTATTATATCATAATTGAATAATTTCTGCTTGTTAACTATAATGAAAAGCTTTCAAATCTTATTTTACAAAGGATAATAATAAAATGTGATTGTTGATAAAAAAAAGCACATCACTTATAAATTCAAGTATCTTGTTTTGGGAGAAATATTTTTAAGAGATTTGAAGTTAATCTACTACTACATCCATGCGGACATACTAATTTTTCTGAAAATATCTACAAGTTTTTATAATCTGGTGACAGTTTTATATAAATTTTTAAAATAATTACTATAAAATATACAGATATCTACTACAAATTGATATGTAAGTCACTGTAAGAGAAGTTTACGAATTTATTTTTTCTTTCAAACCTTTTTCTACTTACAGAAAGAAATACATGCCTAGGATTATTGTACAATATTTAATGCCCCTATAAGCTATTTTCTATGGATAATATCCAGCCAGAGACTGAGAAGGCAGCAATAGTTTAAATCTATGTTAAACAACTTAAGATAAATACAGTTTTTTTAAGTGTGTATTTTGGAGACGTGCTGTGACCGTCACTAGAAATGTGGCACTTTCTAAATGAGGTATCAGTACTGCTAAGCAGGAGTGTACAATGATGGGCCGACACATTGTTTCATGATCACTGAGCCAACCAGGCCTCCAGGGTAGCAATGACATCCATTCAGCTGAGAGAAGGGAAGCAGGTGGATTTTAATAGTGCATCACTAGACTTGACTTTTCGCAGCTCTGCATTTTGTTATCACTCTCACTGGAACTGGACAACGGAAAAGGCTGAAGAAAACCCACGCAATGTATCTTTGGAAATTAGCACTGCTGGGGTTGTATTGATATACCTCTCTCCAGCATTTCTATTTTGGATTGTCATAAGGTAAGCAAATCTTCTCATCTCTGCCTCTCTACTGTGATGTCCTGTGTCACCACAGACTAAATGAGAATGAGCTAACCAAACCTGGAGTAAAAACTCTGAAAACAGAAGCCTAAACAAATATCTCTTCACTTATTTCCATTTCCATGGACAATTTTTCAACATGGTAAAAAAGTAACTAATACAAGCCCTTCATTTATAAACAAATAAAACATGACTTTGAACATGAACTAAAATATAAAGCATTTTCTTTCTTTACAGTCTTTCTCAACTTCTGATGGGATTAATTTGCTTATTTAATTATACAATACTTAATTATAAAATTAGTGAGTTAAAATAAGTTATAGGTATGTCAATTTTAATGTTTAATTTTCTATTTTGACATACCAGCAATGAATGCAAATATAAGACATTCAATAAACTCACTTGTTTAATCACAAATTATGGAAGTCATGTTTTTATACTTTGTACTTGAATATGTAGGCACTTCTACTATGACTTCAAGAGTAGAATCACTGATACCTGATTTCACTTTCTCTGTTTTACTTCTAGATATGTCGGCTTTTCACCTAACTCTCCATCTTTGGAATTTTTAGAAAAGAAGAACTCAAAAGAGTAAGAAATATTGCAATAAGAATAGTGGTACTTTTGCTGCCTGTCACCATAAATGCCAGTGAGAAGACACAAAAATTAAATTATTGCATTGTGCTTCTTTTGGAGGTTCCATGTTCTGCAAAGGCAGTATGGTATTGCCCTAGGAAGACACATCTGCACCCTGCAGGCTATATGCCAAGAAAGACAAAGACAGCCAATCATGCCAGAGCACAACGCTGCCACTCTGGTCCATTGCCAACCTTATTTCTGATGTTCATGCCATTAATTCCTCCTCTCTTCAGATCCTGTGTTTGTCCCTCATTATCATCTTTTGGACACCTTTTGGCTCTGGAACATTTTGGAATACCAAATCTGATTAGAGTCTGCTGAGATTAGCCATTCATCCCTCTAAGAGAGGGAGTGAATAGGAGAATTAACACAAAACAAACCAACCATTGACAGTCAGCTAAGCTTTTAAAAGCATGTTGGTTGAGATTCCATTCTACAATATGGAATGCAATATCTCTGCATCCAAGGTCCAGCATTGACTTCTCTCAGAGATGGACTGTCAAATGGAAGTGTAAGCGACGTAAAGCCTTTCCTCCCAAAGGTGTTTTGGCTAGTGTTTTATAACAGCAACAGAGAAACCAACTGAAACAGGTACACTATAACACTGAGAGGGCTCAAAAAAATGGAAAGCATTCCACAATTAAATTTTTATAGTTGTACTTTATGGTTGCATTTGAACCAAGGTTTGCTTTGAAGGGATTAGTGACAGATTATCACTGTTTCTATTTTGTCCGGTATGTCTATAACACACTTGTTTGGATTTTCATTGAGTCCCCATACATAAAGGGTGAAGCAATTTCTGTGATTATGGAACATTCAAATATTATGTGAAAATAATATTTGATATTCTTTGAGCATGATCCACTCAGGGGCTAAATGACATGTTTGCTAAAGGCTTTCCTACATGTAGGGATGATCTGGATCAAACTTTGCTTTTCACGTTTCTTTTTGTTGTTGTTGTTATTTTTTGATCATTCATCCTCATAAGTGTGCCATTAACTTCCCTGCCAATTTATCAATATGTCTCTTGAAACCTATTTAACATTTAGAAGGAAATTAAATATAAATTTCATAATCCCCACTGACTCTCTGTTTTACTCTGAATTTCTTGGGTTATCATGGCTTATAATGCTCCAGTCATCAATGCCTGGAGAATTAGTGGGCAACATTAGTTGGGAAAAGCTTAATGGTAAACATACCTGGAAGTAATGTACAGGTGAAACAAAATGTCATTATTTTTCACATTTTAAAAGAAAGCATTTTAATGTCTAACTTATACCCATAAGGTCTAAAGCGGTGTTGAAATATACGATTTCAAATGGCAATTTTGTTAATAAAATAAATGCGTGTATGTTATTTTTATTTTTTAAATCACAGTATAATTACAATGGTTATCCCTTCCCTCTCCTCCATTCAACCCTTCCCATGTGCCTCTCTTTGCTCTCTTTCAAATTAGTAGGGTAAGTTTTACTTATGGAAAACTTCATTTCAATTAAAATAACACCTGCAAGACACACACATACACACACACACACACATACAAAAAGACCAAGGGAAACAACAAGCTGTCATTCTTGGATCTTTCTGCCATGCAAATTCCTTAAAACTGTTATTGCATATCTAAGTCCAAAATGTACTTTAACAATTAATCTATGTTTTATATATGGATATATATTAAAATAATCTTTGAAATGTGCATTACATCATGGTATTCAGCATATTGTTCAAATTTACTTATTTTAATTATAAATTTATTTTCTTAAATTATGTTCATAAATGTTAATTGAGTACAAACTCTGAAGCCATCTCATACATCTCAGGACATTAGAAAAATAAATAAGTATTAAACTGGTAAAATTGATATAAAACATGCACATACAGAGAACAGGCTCTTTGATATAAGTTCATTTGATTTAAAATTTTGTAGCAGTAGGTCAAAAGAACCTACTTTGATTGATGATGTCAAGTAATAAATCCTGTGCCAATTTCTTTTATGTCAGAGAGTAGATAGAAGAATTGGAAAAAGGTACTTGTGTGGCTTTCATCAGGCAATTTTTCCCTACTACACAAATAATGCCTTATCTAAACAAAATTCATTGCTTATCAGCACTAGGACTATCATGAGTCCTTCCTAGCTCTCTATTCTCAATGCCCTTGTTTTTAGCCATTAATCATTTAATTGATGTATGTAATACATACCTTAGTAGAGAAAGCATAAGGCAGGGTTCAATGTTATCTCCATTTTATCAGTGATAAATGAGCACTGGCTCTTACAACACCAAAAGAAGCTATGAAAGTTGGCCACGGGTAAAAGGAATCAGTAGTTCTACCCAACTGATCACAACCACATCAATGACACAGAGGACAAGATATTCTAAAAGGTGAAACAGTGCCACTTACATCATAGGTGTAGCCAACAGCTGTCTAATTGGATATAGAACCCACTCAGTAGTATGTAAATTCATGGTGGTCCCTAGCCATCAGCCATTGACTGGCAAGTCTAAGGAACTTAGAGGGAACCTACTACTGCCGAGTCCCTAAATCAGTATAATTTTAAGTGCTTTCTAAATACACACCATTATAACCACAGATAAGTGTTGCTCTCACCCCTCATAAAAGAAGTTTCTTATTTCAGCAGAGACTATTAAAGAAAGCCACAACTGGTAACTTCTCATAGAACAACTTACTGCAGGGTGCCCAGACCCAACTGATGAATCTACAACTCAGCCCCCTTACTCCTAAGGCTCTGGGTGTGTCACAGAAGAGGGACAGAAAGATTATATGAGCCAGAGATCCAGGAAGTCTTCTGTGAGAGTGTGTCTTCTAAATGTAACAGGAAAGCTATCCCCATGAAATCTCAACACATAAAGATGACAACCAAAATTGACTGGCAAATTTAGAAGAGGAAATCCCACAAGACTTCACCCTTAGATGAATTATAGCCTATTAGTGGCATCTCAGAGAGGGATAACCAGTCTTTTTCAAGGACTATCTCCCTGATAGGCTACCCAGTCCCAAGTGGTCAACCCTGAGTACATATACATAAGACCAACACTAAACGAATTCAACAGGTTGCATTTATAAATTTATGTATGTACATAATTTTAGCAATATTTAATAATGAAAGTTTAAGAATTCATGAATTTGAGGAGTGGGAGAGATATGAGAGGCATTGGAGGGGAAGGAAATATGTAAATGATGTATGTACAATACTCAAGTATGAGGTTTTCAAAAAATAAATTAAAAATTATTTATAAGTATATTATAGTCATTTTAATATTTATGTATATTAATTATTATAACTGTGATGTGGATTTAATAAAGTTTAAGGTGAGGAATCAGGGGTGAATATAATTGAAACACATTGTATGAAATTCTCAAGGATTAATAAAAAATTTGATTAAAAAAATCATAGCAGATTCAGAGTTTCAAACATAAGGCAAGATTTCTCATGTCCTTTGTTCAGTCAAAAACAATCCTTCCTCTTCAGTATCAGATCCATGATACCAATTATTATTTCAACCCATTGTTATGATAACTTTATAAACAAAATCATGACTATAAATGACCAGAAAGAATAATCTTACATTTTTATTAGCAGATTATAAATTTCATAGAACTTTACAGTTTTGTTCTTTAATGGATTTAGAACATCTATCTCATGTTAGATGTTGCCCAGTAAATACTGACAGAATGTCCATATGGCTTTTGCTAAACAGCTTTGATAGTGATTGCAAACATGGAGTTTTATTCACACAAATTGAAAGCATGTTTCATAATATACAACAATTATAATTTCTTGTATATCTTCATTTTTAGCAAAAACAAAACCCACCTTTCTCAACTCATTATAAAAAATAGATGGGACATATAATGTTCTTTATGTTAATGTATGTGGTATTATTTGGAATCAAAACAGTAATTTGATACAAAGTTGTAGCATGAGTCTTAAAAGTTCTTATTTATAAAATCAAACCCGAGGCCAGTTATTGGGGTGAACACTGGAAGGTCAGAGAGACAGAATAAGCCACAGCTATCTCACCTCGCTGGGTCCTCAGCTGGTCTTGTTTCCTCAGACTGGATGCCCCGAGCCCTCATCCAGAATGGGTCTCAGCTGAACTGCTGCTAGAAGCCTGAAAGCTTAACCAGCCACATGCTTCTCCAGGCCGCTTCTCCAGGCCAAATGCCGCTAGTTTCTGGTCCTCACGCCTTATATATCTTTCTGCTTTCTACCACCACTCCCTGGGATTAAAGGCTGACTTTCTGGGATTAAAGGCGTGGGTCACCATGCTTGGGTGTATCCTTGAACACAAGAATTTCTGCCTCTGGAATGCTAGGATTAAAGGCGTATGCTACCACTGCCTAACCTCTATGTTTAATATTGTGGCTGTCCTGTTCTCTGACCCCACATAAGTTTATTAGCATACACAATATTTTGGGGAACATAATACCCCCACACAAAGTATTTTATCTGTTAGTAGCTGATGTTATCCAAAAGCATGTTATTTTAATCTTAGTGTCCTTTAGTCATAGAAAAGCCTTAAAATTTTACTCATGTCTAGTTTTCCGTAGCACTCAATTCACATAAATCTTCATAATGAGTACCATCAATGTGCTAACCTCTGCCATTCAGTAGCAAAGGCTTTAAGCTTAAGTGCAAGTATTGAACACTAGCATTTCTAACCACTGACTCTCAGTTTAACATTTATGACATTCTAATTGTCTCACAACTCTTGAGGAAGTTTGGTTACATGGATTTAGTGCAGTGTGTTATGCTGAGGATGCAGAAGATGGTACACTTTCCATTTATATGGCCAAAGATTTATTTATTGTCTATTGCTAGTAAAGATATTATGTTTCCCTTGTTTTATGTAAGTCAGTGATAAAATTATTTACTGAGAAAATTTCATTGAACTAAATGAATAGGAAGAAAAGCTGTGGCATAATCGAGTATATATTCATAGAAAATTTATTATTAAAATTTAGATATGTATAGGAACAGATGTTTATATTTTTAAAGATTCTCTGGCAAAATAACTTCTTAGCATCGATATGACTGCTCTATTTGGAAGAGTTTTATTACATAATTTACAAAATCTGTCATATATTTCTATGATTCAAATACAGAGAAAGTATGTAGTAGTGAAAATTTCATGATCTGAAATGTTTAGGCATCGAGACTACCAAATTTATTCTTTTAAACATGTATATTTACCCTGCATTTCCATAATTTCTAGGAATTAAGAACATTGTTTAAGATACTTCTTAGTCTTTTTTTATTATTTTGAGAACTCTCTGTTCATGTGTCAGGCCCACTTTTTGAATATCTCATTTGTCTTGTTAGAATATTTTAACTTTATGTATGCATTTCTTGCAAAGATCCTTTCTCAATCTGTGGGACTCCTGTTCTCCCAGGTGACTACTTCTTTAGTTGAACAGGAGCATTTTTGTTTTATGATGTCCCACTTGTTAATTACTATCCTTAAATTTGTACAAATGGAATCTTAATCAGTAAGTCTTTCCCTACTCCTGTATCATGAAGGGTACTGCCCATATTTTCTTCTAGAAGTTTTAGTGTTTCCGGTTTAATATTTAGGTCTGTTTGGAGTTAGTTTCTGCGCAAGGTGATTGATGGGAGTCTAATTTCAGAGTTCCATATGTGGACACCCAGTTTTCCCAGCACTATGTGCTGAAGGTGCCTTCTATTCTTCAGCATGTTGATCAGATAGTAAATGGCTAAAGTTACAGGAATTCATGTTTAAGTCTTTTGTTCCATTAGTCTACATGTCTTTTAATGATTTTTTTATTTTGAAATTATGGTACAATTACATTTCTCCTTTCTTTTTCCTTCCTTCAAACCTCTCACATGCTTCTTCATGCTCCTCTTCAAATTCATGAACACTTTATGTTCACTAATTCTTATTGCATCCGTATATGTATATGATGGATATGAACATGTATATGCATAGGTATATGCATTATATGATGGATAGTACATGTGTATGCATATGTGTTCCTACATTTAACCTGTTCAGTACGTACAATGTTACTTGTTGGACTGCTTGGCACTGGACAACCAATTGATGGGCTCTTCCCTGGGGAAGATCACCTTTCCCTGCTCCAGCTTTCCTAAATTGTCTGTAGTTCTTTGTGTGAGGTTGAGGTCCTTAGGCCTTGCCCCAACCTTTTTGGCATGTCCTTTGGCATAGTCCTTGTTCAACTCATACTTGGGCAATCATGTTGAAGAGACTTTATGGCCATAGCTTCTAATATTACTGGAAGACACAATCTCACAGTGAACCCCATGATTCTCTGGCTCTTTCAGTCTTTTCACCTTTTCTTAAGAATTGTTCCAGGAGCTTTAGGTGAAGGATTTGTTGGTAGATCTATGAACTGGGTCTGGGTTCCCCAACCCTGCATTTTGATTCGTTGTGGTTTTCTTTAGTAAACTCCATCTGATTTAAAGAGAAGTTTCCTTGATGAGACATCCCTCATCAAGATGACACTTATTTGTGTGTCAAGGGATAAATGTTTATCGATTTCTGTTAGAGGTTATGATAGATTAATGGTTAAAGATTCTTCTCCAATAACTATGATTTCACTAGCACTGAGTAGTTATCTAAGTTCTCTAAATGACAGGCCATCTGAACAAAAAATAAACATAAATATTAGAATTACATCACACATACATCAAGCAGACTTAATAAATTTCTACAGGATATTATAACTGAACACCAAAGAACAAACAGCAGCACAAGTGAGCGTTTATAAAACACATCTCACCATGTTTGGTTGTGCATGTGCCAATATCGCTTTTAATACTATGACTCCATAATATACACTGAGCTCTGGAATAGCAATCCATCCAGCATTCTTCTTTTTGCTTGGACTTTTGTTGACTATCTGGGTTTTTTTTTATAGATTCATATGAATTTAACAATTTTTTTTGAAGAATGCAATGGGGTTTTGATTGAGATAGCATTAAATCTGTAAATAGCTTTTGGTAAAAAAATTCATTTTCAAGAATATTAATTCTACCAATGCGTGAGCGTGGGTTGAATATTACACTCTGGAGTAATTTTAAAAGGATCCTTTTTAGTGTACCCCCAGTCAATACCATCCACGATGGTGAATGAGATGCTTACTAGACCCGTGAAGAGAACATTGATGGTTCATATAAATTACATTTATAGAGCTCCTTGTCCAGTGAAGAATGATGAGCACAGATGGTTAGCTCCCTCTCTCTTTTTCTATTCTGTTCAAGATCCAGCTCATAAAATGATGCTGCTCACAGCTAGGATGGATCTGCCTATCTGAGTCAAGCTAATCAAGAACATCCCTCAGAACTGTGCACTCCTCCCAGGTGACTCTTAGATTCATCAAGTCAATGATATTAATAATATACCCCTTGCCAACTTGAAACCCAAACATATTCCTTATGAACAAGAACCTTCCACCCCTTTTCTCCAAGCACTAATAGCTATCTCATGATTCCAAACATATTCAATCCAAATTTGAGGGTCCCCGTAATGTTTTTCAGTTTTCACACTGCTCAAAATTCTGTCTTGGACCTTGGAGATGGCTCAGTGGGTAAGAACGCTTGCCTAATGATATGAGTTCAGATCTTCAGAACCCACATAAAAAGAGAAGCAGCTGCACAGGTGTCTGTAATCCCTCTGTGTCCTAATAGGGAGTCAGAAGACACAGACTGGAGAATCTCCAGGACCTCAACACACAGACTCTCTGGCTTGCATTGCAGCACAGATACCCCATATAGAAAAAAAGCAGCATAGCAAAGACCAATACCTGACAGGTGTCCCTTGCCTTCTACATGTACACTTTGACATGTGTGCTGCATGAACACACAGCTGTGAGACTCAAGGAAATTCTATTAACAACCAAATGGAAGTTTCATCCTTCTGACATACAATGGTGCAAAGTGAACATTCTTATATCCAAAGGAAAGAGAGGGAGCATAGCAAGAAATAAATAGACCAAAGTAAGACTGAAACCTATCATGACAAAATAAATCCTGTATCTCCTGTCTGTATCTGGGGCCCGTAATGAAATATTCCAGCTTGTAGAAGCATCTCTTGGGCCAGCTGTACTCCATGCCTGCAGTTTTCCTTAGCAGATATCCATGGTCCTGACATTCCAAGGTCACCATTATCATTGATGCTTCTCATCTACACAGAATCACATATGGGATTTTTAGGCCTCATTTCTAGCCTCCATAGCCGCCACACATTGGCTGGTCTCAACAAGATCTCTGAAATCCTGGAGCAAGAGCCTGACCCACTCCATCTTGTATCTTTCATGTCTGCAAAACAAATACCATAGGGGCAATGCTGGCAAGGTCTGCTGCCAGCTTGGGGTAAACCGAGCCACCTGGACTACAGCCTTAGCCCCTCCCATAGCCCTTTTGGTTAAATCCACAAAACCAGTTGCCAAGATAGAAGTCAGTTGTTTTCTGAGCAAGTGACCCCTTCTGTGGCATTATGAGTTCAGGCTTTATTTTTCCATATAGATTTGTACTTTCATAAGTCAGAATATTGAGGAACAAAGACACCCCAGCACGGCTCCTACCAATAGAATTAGAAACTCAGAGCAGAGACAAGAATTAGACCAGACAAGGGAGTATGATGACTTAGTGTAAAGAATGGGTTTTATGACCCTAAGCACAGGTCTCTTTCACTTTCTCATTGGTTTAGTAATTGAGGAATTACTTTAGCAGTCATCTGGTTTTCCCTTTCCCTGAACTATGCATGTTTGCTATTTTTCAACAAAGACCACAAGTGGATTCATCTGTGCACTTTACATGTTGTTTATTTTAAAACATATTGGGTACATGACCTTGTTAGGCAATATTGAATGTTTTCTACTTTAAACTTTTAGTTTGGGGACAAGGGAACAGCTGGATTAGTAGAGTTTTGGAAAGGAGGTAGATAGACTAACAAATGCTCATAGGGGTCCAGTGTTTTCTGTTCATCTAGTCTGCATGAAGTCACTTTTGAAAGATGGATCATTATTTTTCTTTCTTTCAGAGCCTGATATTGTAAACTGTCAATTTGACAGTATCTAAAATGAAGTAGGAGACGGGTCTTTGGACATGCCTATGGGGGATTGTTTTGGTTACTTAAATTGAGGTAGAAAGATCTACCCACCGTGGGTGGCAATATTCCCTCTTTAGGATCTGGAAGTGTATAAATGCAGAAAGGGAACTAAACAGCAATCTACTTGCATTTGTTGTTCTGTTTCCTGATGGTGGATGTGATATTACCAGCTGCTTCAAGCTCCTGCTTCCTGTATTTCCCCACCAGGAATAACTCTCCTCTTGACCTATGAATAAAGTACACCATTTCTCTCTTAAGTTGTCTTTGTCAGATCATTAGATCACAACAATAAGTTAAGAAACTAAGACAGCCCTTAGATTGGTGGGGTCTTGCCACCACAACTTTCCATCTCAGCAAAGAGAGCAAGGGTTCTCGTCTTTACTTTCCCTTCCTAAAACTTTAAATATGCTGACAGAACTTTCCTCACAGAGCTCCATGTGGATTTGATCTCTCTTACTGCAGAATAAGAGCCTTGAGGAGCAGCCATAGTGGAATGAATGTGATCTTCCTTGAAATTCCCTCCACCACACACATTAGTGCATTGCTTTTAAAGTTAGTAGCACTCAGGTTCTTGGACATGTGCAGAATGAAGCCAGATGCTTTCCCAGAATATCACATAAATGGTCTCTATCCCAGTTTCTGATAGACCTGAAACCCTGTGAGTCACCTCTCCACTCTTCACATTTCTCTTCATATTCTTTTTCTCCAAGCTCTCTGCAAAATGTTACATTCATCTCTGCTTCACACATTCATGAATCTTTCTAATTCAAGGGTTTAAAATCTTCAAAAATCAGGTTTATCGCAGCAAATCTATTTCTCAGTACCCTTTCTCTCTATTGGTTACTCCTCTTTGCTTGAGGGAGCATATCACAATGCTTCCGTAGTCAGAAAGAAGAGACTGATGAATGTGAACGCTGCTGTCCTGATCTTGTTCTCCTTTTCTTTTGGCCCCAGCCAATGAGATTGTGCTTCTCACATTAGGTTAGGTCCTTCTATCTCAAATAATCAATTAAGAAAATTCCCCAAGGTGTCACAGACATTCCTCTTCTAGGTGATTCTAAAGCCCATCAAGTTGATAGTATTAACTGGCATTAATATATAAATACATACCCTCTGTTTTTCACCCCTCTCACTTTCTCATGGTATTTGGAAATAAGAGCATCTTAAAATATGGAAAGATGTGGCGATAAGGATTTGGGGTTCTGTGGAGTCTTGCATTCTATCACAACATAAGATATACCAACTATTGCAAATATTTCAAACTTAAGTTTGTTTAGATTTCAGCTGTCTAGCATACTTTATGAAAATATTAGCCTATAAAATCAATATCACTGACAGAAGAAATATATCCACTAATTTCTAGAGATTTCAAACTTTCTACCATTATTAGATTATTTGATGGGAAAATATAGTTACGCTTACTGTGGGTATAAGGATAAGATTTAGAAGGTGGTTAGTGATTACGCTGGTCCAGCAAGTTATGCTTGTAGATTTTCTTCTGAGGTCCGTGACCTCATTATCCCAGAAAGATGGATAGATTTATAGTCTCATGGTTGATTTTCCTTCTGTTGAGCATGGCCTTAATTCCACTGAGAGAGCTCTAGGTTAGGACCAATATTTGAGTGCCATTTATTAATATATTTTTGCATTAGTTGTCATTGTTGTGGTGCATAAGTGTCCTTGCTAGAAAAAAATTAATTGCTTTTCTTTTTTTTTCTTTTTTCTTTTTCCGAGACAGTTTCTCTGTAGCTTTGAGTCTTTCCTGGAACTCACACTGTAGACCAGTCTGGCCTCAAACTCACAAAGATCTGCCTGCCTCTGCCTCCCAAGTGCTGGGATTAAAGGCGTGCGCCATTTTCTTTATTGATACTTGCATATCTTTCTCTAGTACCATGGAAAATAAACTTCAGGAAGAAGGCTTTTAGGTTAGATCCAGCTTGAAAAGTCTGAGTTCTGTGTCCAAAGTGTTTAGTGTATTAAACAATAGGGGTTTGCCTTCAGTCTTTGATAGGCAATCAAGGGTAACAGCAGTAAACTATGCTCTTTGAGGAGTTGTTTGGAATACTCAGAACAACTGTTTTAAAGAAGTTTTTTTGGTGACTGATCCTAGGATTTTAGTCTATGGTTCTTGTCAGTAGCATTACTTCCTTTAATATATATGTTATGGCATTGCTTTCTGTAATTAATATATATATATATATGTTATTATAGTATTGCTTTCTTTAATACATATGTTATGGCTTTGCTTTCTTTAACACATACTATTTGATTCCTTTGGGTTTCATCATATAGCTATGGTGTTATTTGTCCCTTGTCCCTATTTCTTCATCTTTACTAACCTCCCTAACCTCCCCAGTTGATGTACCACCCCATTTTACAGTTTCCTGCTTCATATCCCCTGTACCCTGCTATCTGTCTCTCTAAACATCTCCCCACATCCACCATGGTACCTTTATATGTCGCTGGTTGCTACGGGTTTTATACTCATATCTGAAGATTTGGAGCTAAGAGGCAGAGATGAAAGTGAACATGTGATATTTGTCTTTCTATGTCTAGGCTAACTATGTCAATGTGATCACTTACAGTTCTTGATTTCATTTCTCTTTAAAACTGAATATCATGTTTTGTATATGCACCACATTTTCATTTATCTATTCCGTTGAATGACATTTGATGTTGCTTACATTTACTAGCTATTATGAATAGGAACAGCTATGAACAATGCTGAGCAAGTATCTATGGAGTTCAAGTGATCACTTTGGGCATAGGCCAATGAATAATAGGGATATATGGTAGATTTAGTTTTAGTTTTTTGAAGGTTCTTCAAACTGATTTCCAGAGTAACTCCTCCAATATAGTCCTACCAACAATGAGTGATGGTTCTCTTTCCCCCACAACTTTGCTACCACTTGTTTTCAGTTGTTTTTCTTATTTTATGATTGGGTTAAAATGAACTATCCAAGTTTTAAAATTTGTATCATACTGATTTCTAGGAATAGCAAACCTTTATTTTTAGTGTTTTTTGTATTTCATGCATTCTTTTTTATTTTTATTTTTATTTTATTTTATAATTTAATTTAATTTTACATATCAGCCACGGATTTCCTTGTTCTCCCCCCTCCCCTCTTCCCCCTAGCCCAGCCCCCATTCCCATCCCCTCCAGGGCAAAGACTCCCCTGGGGATTGAGTTCAACCTGGTAGATTCAGTCCAGGCAGGTCCAGTCTCCTCCTCCCAGGCTGAGCCAAGTGTCCCTGTATAAACCCCAGGTTCCAAACAGCCAGTTCATGCACTAAGGACAGGTCCCAGTCCCACTGCCTGGGGGCCTCCCAAACACTTCAAGTTAATCAACTGTCTCATTTATCCAGAGGGCCTGATCCAGTTGGAGGCTCCTCAGCTATTGGTTCATAGTTCATGTGTTTCCATTAGTTTGGCTATTTGTCTCTGTGTTTTTTCCAATCTTGGTCTCAACAATTCTCGCTCATACAATCCCTCCTCTTTCTCGCCTGGAGCTCCACCTGGGGAGTGGATCTTTGCATCTGCTTCCCACAGTCATTGGTTGAGATTTCTAGCATGAGAGTTAGGGTGTTTGGCCATCCTATCACCAGAGTAAGTCAGTTCAGGCTGTCTCTCAACCATTGCCAGTAGTCTATTGTGGAGGTATCTTTGTGGATTTCTGGGGATTTTCTCTAGCACTTTGCTTCTTCCTTTTCTTATGTGGTCTTCATTTATCATGGTCTCTTATTCCTTGTTATCCCTCTCTGTTCTTGATCCAGCTGGGATCTCCCACTCCCCTAAGCTCTCTTTCCCTGGAACCTTGCCCTTCATTACCCCCACTCATGTTCAGGTTGTTCATGTAGATCTCATCCATGTGGTGTGATTGAGCATTCCTTGGGTATATGCCCAAGAGTGGTATAGCTGGATCTTGGGGGAGATTGATTCCCAATTTTCTAAGAAAGTGCCATACTGATTTCCAAAGTAGTTGTACAAGTTTGCATTCCCACCAGCAGTGGAGGAGTGTTCCCCTAGCTCCACATCCTCTCCAGCATAAGCTGTCTTCAGTGTTTTTGATCTTAGCCATTCTGACAGGTGTAAGGTGGTATCTGAGAGTCATTTTGATTTGCATTTCCCTGATGATTAGGGATGTTGAACAATTCTTTAAATGTCTTTCAGCCATTTGAGCTTTTTCTGTTGAGAATTCTCTGTTTAGTTCTATAGACCATTTCTTAATTGGACTGTTGGGCATTTTGATGTCTAATTTCTTGAGTTCTTTATATATTCTGGATATCAGTCCTCTGTCAGATGTGGGGTTGGTGAAGACCTTCAGGCTGAGAAGGAAATCAGAGATACATCACCCTTTACAATAGCCACAAATGATATAAAATACCTTGGGGTAACACTAACCAAGCAAGTGAAGGACCTATATGAGAAGAACTTTAAGTCCCTGAAAAAAGAATTTGAATAAGATGTCAGAAAATGGAAAGATCTCCCATGCTCATGGATAGGCAGGATTAACATAGTAAAAATGGCAATCTTACCAAAAGCAATCTACAGATTCAATGCAATCCCCATCAAAATACCAACACAATTCTTCACAGACCTGGAAAGAATAATACTCAACTTCATATGGAAAAACAAAAAATCCAGGATAGCCCAAAGAATCCTGTACAATAAAACAACCTCTGCAGGCATCAGGATCCCTGACCTCAAGCTCTACTATAGAGCTACAGTACTAAAAACAGCTTGGTACTTGCATAAAAACCGACATGTGGACCAATGGAATCAAATTGAAGACCCTGACATTAATCTGCACACCTATGAACATATAATTTTTGACAAAGAAGCCAAAAGCATACAATGGAAAAAAGAAAGCATCTTCAACAAATGGTGCTGGCATAACTGGATATCAACATGTAGAAGGCTGCAAATAGATCCTTATCTGTCACTGTGCACAAAACTCAAGTCCTAGTGGATCAAAGACCTCAACATAAGTCCAGCTACTCTGAACCTGATAGAAGAGAAAGTAGGAAGTAGTCTTGAACGCATAGGCATAGGAGATCACTTCCTAAATATAACACCAGTAGCACAGACACTGAGAGAAACAATCAATCAATGGGATCTCTTGAAACTGAGAAGCTTTTGTAGAGCAAAGGATACGGTCAACAAGGCAAAGCGACAGCCCACAGAATGGGAGAAGGTCTTCACCAACCCCACATCTGACAGTGATTTTTGTTTTTACTTCTTCTGTCTAGAACTCTCTTGACCCATTTGGATTGGGCCATTTGTTTTCTTAACTTCGTTTTAGAGTTCTTTGTATGATTGGATATTAATTCTCTCTCAGATGTACAGCTGGCAAACAGACTTTCCCATTCTGTGGGCAGTTTTGCTCGGTTAATTGTCTCCTTAGCTGTACAGAAGCTTTAAGTTTTATGAGGTCTTCTTTGTCAATGTGCCTTAATTTTGTATATTGCACACACACACACACACACACACACACACACACAGAGAGAGAGAGAGAGAGAGAGAGAGAGAGAGAGAGAGAGAGTCTAGAAGAGAAAAGGAAAAGTTTGGAAATATACACATTTTTAAAAGACATTGTCCAAGTACCATAAATGAATTTACAGAATTCGTAGATTCATTTTATTTAATTCTCAAGCATTGCTTCAGGGAGGAGATTATGTTATGAATGATGGCAATGAAGAAACTGAATTAGGATTACAATCAGATGTTTCTTTAAGCAAAGTACTTCTTACTGTAGTCAACCTAACACAGTGCTAGATTAGAGCAGATGTGTAGTCCCAACCTTCTTACTTAGAGGAAAGATGAAAGTTAATTCTAGAGGGTAAAGTATTTTCCACATATTCACTTCTAAGAGCTCCAGTAGACTTGAAATACTGGGGTTGTATTGATATACCTCTCTCCACTCAGAATTGCAATACCCATTTGAACCATTAAACACATTCTTTTGAACATTATATATATTATTTTTTTCCAGAGCTGAGGACTGAACCCAGGGTCTTGCGCTTGCTAGGCAAGTGCTCTACCACTGAGCTAAATCCCCAACCTCTGAATATTATATTTCAAGACAAGGATTCAAACACTGAGAAAAAACTTGACATACATTGTATCCCTTCCTTTGCTTGAAATCTTACTACAGCTGTCAGTTATTACAAAGCCTCTCCTGGTGCACTGCAGACGCTGTAGGGAGAACACTGAATGAAGTTGTACCTTGGGAATAAATGATCTTTCATGTGCGATGTTTTGACATTTGAGTTGTTTTCTCTAAAATGTGTTATCATTTAAACTCTTTTTTTTTTAAATGTCATGTACATTTTGTTGAAGTTTGCCTGGTTAAATATGCTCAAAAGTTGTTGCTATCTAATTAAACACAATTAAATGTAGCAAAAATTACTGGCAAGACAGTGAACACACAGATTCACCACAGTTTACACTTTTTGTTAATTTCGAATCATAAGGCATTTGGATTATTAGACAACATTAATAGAAATATGTTTATTTGAATGACATTCTTAAACTTAGTAAGTGCCAAATAGTTTAAACCTCAGAATTAATTAACAATGACATTTTATTCTTAAAATTATGCCGTTTGTACAAGTTCCTTCTTCAGCCCAGGCCTTGAATAAATATTAAGATTTTAGGCATCATTTCATGATATCATCCAACACCGTGTACTCTAGTGAGGTATTTCATAAGATACTGGTAAATTTTATTTTCTTCACATTACAAATAGCCTGCCAAAAGCATTTCTTTAGGCCTGTAAGGTGTTTATTTGTCTTTGACAATTTTGTTTGTTTTTATTTGATTTGAGAGAAACGTTCTGCAGTGGTAATAACCTAGAGTATATTCTTCAGATTAACTTTTTTAAGGGAGAGCATTTGTCTTAAGCATTTTATATAGTTATGAAAAAATACTGCTGTTCTCTGCATTCAAAAGCTTTGATGACAATGAAATTACTCATGTATATTGGAGAGTATGTGGGATTGAGTATCTAAATTCTTTATATCCCTTATAAAATTTTATTGCTATGAGTACTGAAAGTTACTGGAAAATCATTCAGCATTGCTGAGTTGTCACTTGATTATCCTGAACTTAGTAATATTATAAAAGATGAATAAAACACCAAGATTTTTTAAAAAAAGAGGTTAAGAAAAGAGCAGTAGTAAAAAACTACAGTGCAGGATATTAATTGCATTGAATAGTGTGAGTTTTGGACAGGTAATAAACTAGTGATGGATGTGATCGCTAAAATTTCATGTGTATCATGAGCTGAACCCTTAGTCTAATGCAGGGTCATTGCATTTTACAGTCTCATAAGCTTCCAGGACTTTGCCTGGCACATCAAAACAATTGCTTAATGTGCAATAAATTCTACAGCTAGCCATCTGCTTACCCTCTTGACCTTTCAAATTCTATAAAAAATCAAGCCAATAATTTTTCACTTCATGAACCACCAGAATTTTGGAATATGTTCCATTCCAGGGTTACTTTATCTTTTATGCAACTAAAGAGACTTAATACATTAGAAAATCTTTGGCAGTCACATCCATTTTACATTCAAATGGTTATGAGGGAAGTCACTAGAGTTAATAAGATTTAGGCTATTTCTACTCATTGAGTAGCTGGATATGCACATTTAAACAAATGTATGCTAGGTACAGAGATTTTGCAATGCAAAGTGTTGCAAAATATAATAAATATTGAATCAGATGTTAAAAATTAAAAATTATATTTGCATGAATAGACTATTCTATTATTATTGGTGGAAATATTAAGGCAACTCCACATAGTTAAAAGGGAGATTTATTTTGGGGGATAACTTCAAAGTAAAGGGATAGTTTACAGGGTTTGGGAGAGGTGTAGTGCAGTCCAGCAGTGTTCTCTGGAGAATTCTGCTCAGTCTACCATCCAGCATCCAGGAATATATTAGCCTCTGTGTGTTTACTTGGGGGACCTGAGTGGGAGAGATTTGTCCTCACCCCTGGCAGGCTGGGACACAGGAAAACTTCAGCTACATATTATTTTACATTTTGAAGTTAATCCAGGAAGTATTTACTTAACTATGTCATAAACAGAAATTCACAATATACAATTTAGAAGAAAGCTTAAAAAAATACCTGTGAGGTAGAATACAGTTCTGCTAGTCAAGATGTACCAAAATGTACAATATTGTCATGACAGTTACAGAGTTAACTAACAGATTGCTGGTTGGATTTAAGGCCTCTTCTGCAAGAAGGAGATTGCACTCAGTACTGTAAACCAGGTCAATAACACATGACTAGAAGTGTTCTAGGTCTTGGAGAGGAAACCACTACTGTTTGCTAAGTGGGCATGTCAAACTGCTTTCTGAATATGTATGTTTATCTCCATAGGCTAGTGTTTCTCTCAGCCTTGGTCCGAGAATCTTCTGTTTGTAGCGTGCAACTGTAAAGGCAAATACTTCGGATTCACTAACAAGTGACTGTTCAGTGTTCTGTTCCAAAGGGGACATTTATGCTCCTTTCCAAGGCTTGTGGAGCATCACAGATTAGTGGTCAGGGTCCTAATTTGCTTTCTATTGTTTGTTAAAACACTAATCAAAATAAACATGGGGCGAAGAGAATTTATTTTGTCTCATAGCCTATAGTTTATTGTGAAGGGAAATCAAGAAAGGAACTCAAGGAAGGAACCCAGAGGCAATAATTAAAACAGAGGTCGTGGGGAAATGATGCTTACTGCCTTGCTTCTCATGGCTTGCTCAGTTTGTCTCTTACACATTCCATGCCCAAGGACAGCACCACTCACAGTGGCCTAGGCTCTTCTACATCAATCATTAATAAAGAACATGCTTTATTATACTTTGAAAAATATTTATGTGAGTTATTTAAGTTAAATTTCATAACTCATATGAAGTGACACTTTTGAACTAACAACACATTATCCTTGAGAATTTCAAAACTGTGAAGGCTCATATGTAAACAGTTTAGGAAATGGATTCAATTTTTGACCTGTAGTGTTCTTCAACTAATACCTAACACACATAAAAACATAAACCCACCACACACATGTTCACAGAATTCATGTACATCAAGAGCTGTTTTGTTATTTTTTTGGTACACTTTAATATCTTAAAAATTGGGCAGTAGTGACTAATGGGTTTAGATAATACTATTCAATAAATTGTTTTCGTGTTTAAATATTTTTCCATTTAAATAGATAACTATTCACACTGTTTTCTTACAATACACAAGTAAAAAGGGAAGTGCATAATCAACCGTTTGTGACAGGTGCAGGTCCAGAAACGCATGCATGGCATCCCTGCCTGAGGTCTAGCTGGTGTCAAGCATGTGTGCTATCTTTTTAAGAAATGGAGCCTGTGACAGAGCATCCAGAACTCAGAAACTATCACTGGGTACAGCCTGACTTCATCCATATCTGAATGGATATATTCTTCCAGCGACTCTGGCATCCCATGGTTATAACAAAGCCACGGGGAAGAGCAACCGCAATGATGTCTAATCAGGCGTACACCATTTCATTTTACAGTCAAGTTATGAAAAGCAGAAAGCTAAATAGAGGTAAACATATTCCTCCATTGTGTTTTTGGTATGTCAACTGAGAAGTAAAATACAAAGTAAATCCTTTTGCAAATAAGTAATTCAAATTTGCAAGTGCTTTCTCCCGAATGTAACCATGAAATCTAAACACTGCAGAGAGATAGGACATTCTCTAAATATGCTGCCATACAAATAAGCAAAATTAGATGTTACCAGACTGTGAAACAGATTTCTAAGTAATTCTCCTTTGTGAGTTAATGTTGTATAAATATTTGAACTCACTAGGATATGTGGTTACAATTCAGAGTATTAGTTTTTGCTTGGACATTGCATACTTATGCTTTAATAATTCCTCATTGCTTCGACCCTCCATGGGACTTGAAATAGTTGAAACAATTTATGTTTGTTATTTTATTCACCCATTTATTCAAAATTTTATCATGCTCAGGCTTACAGATTAGATTTAATTAAATCAAAAATAGTTCCTGGTCAAAAGCAATATCTATAAACTTTCCCAATTTGTGGCTATGATGAGTAAAGTAATGTACTGAAAATATCATGACTTTAAATTCAAACCGAGTTCATCTAAACATGAATGAAGATGTGGCAGAATTCTTTCTCTGATTCTTGGGACCTGTGATTTAAACCATATTGAAGATAGTTTGGTCAAAGATTACTTTTAAAACAGATTTAACATCTAATAAAGTCATTCCACCTATTCAAATAAAAAGAATATGAAAGCATGGAGCGTACAAGTCCAACATTTATGTTCTAACTATATATCTGAAAGTTTGTGCAAGATCAAATAAATCGTTGAGCATGTCTGCAGAGGACACTGTCCCAGCACCACTAGGAAACCAAAGAACTGTTTGGGGCAACCCAAATATTTATAAATATTTTTCTAGTGTTTTACCAACATCATCAAAGATGTGTTTAAGTTCATAGTAATAGCAACCTGGGAATTTCTCTGAACTTTCATATTTAAATAAGCACATAATAAATAAAGATAACAAAAGAACATCTTATATTCAGAGCAATATGCTGTGTGGTTTTAATGTTATCTCAAATAAACTCATAAACAAAGACACTAAGTTTGGTCCTTATTTTAAAGCAAGAAGGCAAACCATTAAAAACAGTCATTCATACACATTTTCTCTGATTATTTTTCTGGTGCTGTTGCATCGTTTCCTATTCTCCTACCTGGACGTGTTCTGCTGATCTCACAAATGTTATTAATTATGAAAATGGTCTAGCTTCTATTCCTCTGAGTTAGATGCTTCTTTCTCCTCTCTCCTCATTGCTGCTCTCATTTCTTACATCATTTACTTCTGAGGAACTGCCAGTTCCGTTGACAGCTTTTCCAGAATGTTCCATCTGAAATAGTTCTTCTGAGTAACTCTCTGCTTGAATATCCTAAATGTGACTGCCTCTCCACAGAACTCGTTAGTAGTGATGAAATCGTAATACATATTTATTTTGAGACAAGGTGTTGTTATGCACTTTTGGCTAGCATGATATTCCCTATTTATCCCAGGCTAGACTCAGACTCATGGCAGTCACTCACGTTTCATGCTCCTGAGAATTATTTTCTTGCTATGATCTTTCTCTGAAGTGCAAGTTCAACAAGGTGAAATGCATGTTTTGCTTGTCTGTTTTTAAAAATATTTCCTAGCATATGAAATATCCCTTAGCATACTGAAGTCTAAAGTCAAATAAATTATTTTGGAATAAATGAATAATGAAAAATGGAAAAAAGAAAACAGTTGAAAAAAATGGGGATTTAAATCCAAACTAAGCTTTAGGAAGAAAACACTGGGGAGAGAAGCAGATTTGAAAGTAACATGGAGTGTTAATGTGATCAAGGTATAGTAAATAAAATTTAAGAGGTGTCATGCTGTACTCTTATTTATATAATTAATCTACATCTACAACATTGAAAATGTCTTAGCAGCTAAATTACTTATTTTTCATGTGGAGAGACATCAATAATTTTCATCTGTAGTAATATTTTTATGTCATTGAATTAGTCCTACTTTAGCTAGCTTAATTTATTATTAAATTAATTATTAAATAAATTAACTTTGTTAATCCAGTGTGTGTATGCTAACACACACACACACACACACACACACACACACACACA